>JAJEKV010000132.1:600000-750212 GCA_021234155.1 Isoetes taiwanensis
AACCTCCTATATTATGCCCTTAAAGGAATACTTTGTGCATGATCATAACAACATACCTTAGATTGTGTTGTACTGGTTGACCTCAATATAAGAAGGAAGAAAGAGATACATGCAAATCTATCCTTGCCGAAATTTTTGCACATGGGCATAATCTATGCTCTTCGTCCACACACGCTCATGACTCTGCTTTCCCTACCCTTAAGTGAAGGATAAAACATGGGGAAATTTTATATTGGATAGAGATGTTGCAAATGCTTTTGAAAGCACGATGGACAAATGTTTTCCATATATTCCATACATATATTCTCATCTTCCATTTGGTGAAGTTTCAACTGTTTATGCAATTTTGCACATTATATATGTATGTGTAAATGTAAGTAATAAATATATGTAAGTTTTTGTCGTGGTATTTGTTTCGTATGAATTGTTGATTGTTTCATTTAAGTTATTACTCATTGTGGTTTAAGCTGTGCGTGACTTAAATCAGTTGGTGTGTGCATCGAAGCGATAAAAAAAATAAGTAGGTATTTTTGTATTGCTACATAGCCACAGTAGACTATATTGCAATTTAGTTTATTGTCTCAATGCCTCGGAAAGATTGGTTATCAAGAATAAGTGAGGAAGATAGAAAAAAAATCCGAGAGAAAGACAATGAATTGAAGAGACAATGGTTTGCGAATCTAAGTGAGGACTCTAGAAACGAAATACGTGAAAAAGATAGAGAGAGGAAAAAAGCAAGGAGACATGAGAGATTAGTAGATGTTGCAAGGAAACATCGACGTAGCTCAGTTGACCAAACGACTGCAGACACAAATAGTTTAGATATTCCACAACTCGAATATAATGATATTCTTAGTTCCACAATGCAATCAGAAGATAGAGTTGAGAGCTCAGAGCAACGAGCTCTAACACACTGGCAGACATGCGCTCGACGTATGGGGTTGGCAATAAATAAAACTTATGCGATGTGCACATGGAATAAGAGATGCACATATTGTCAAATCTTGCTGCTCAACATTGAGCAGAATGGATTTTGTTGTAATAACGGAAAATGGCTACTTCCATCGTTACCGCCTTTGCCTACAATATTAGAGAATTTGTACAACACACCTGGTTTCGCTGCAGAAGCCAGAAGAATAAACAAGTTGTTCTGTTTCAGTGTACTTGGAGTCGATGGCAGCTTTGTGAACTTAGATTTTCCTTCTTCTGTTACAATCACGGGTCGCACATATCACAGACTACTCCCTACAACAGATATCGGGAATCCTATACATTGGTATATCTACGATGAGTCGCAGCGTTACATACATGCACGTAATCAAAGAGTGCCATTCCATTGGATTGCGACAGTTGGTTCGACTCTTAACCAATTAAACCCATTCATACGACACCTTCGAACTATGGGAACTATGGATATGCCATCGGCATACACAACAATAGAAGGAGCTGTCGCGATCAATGAAATTGCATCGATTGCCGAGGTCAACAATACAGCAGACATTCGACCTCGCGTCGCTGGATTCTGGGTTAGGAACTAAGGGGAACCGACCTTCATAAATATCCTTGATCCTATGTATGAACCACTTCAATACCCTTTGTTCTTTCTCCATGGTACGTTAGGTTGGGGTCCTGCAAATAATGAATACAATTTGACACAATTGCAATGGTATAAGACAAGGTTACTACATGAAGATCGATTCTTGCAGCTAGGTCGACTATGCGGAGAGTACCTAGTAGATATGTATTCAAGAGTTGAAGATGCTCGCCTAAATTATTTTAGAACGCCGGCGTTCCGAAATAAAAGAATACAGTATGACGAAGACTATTCTGAACGCGATAACGATGATGATAATGACGTTATCTTGCCTGCGTCATTCTTAGGGTGTAAGAGATGGTGTTCAGTACAAGTAGCAGATGCATTGGCGCTCTCAAGGGCAAAAGGTCGTCCCACCCTATTTATTACGATGACGACAAACACAGATTGGCCCGAGATACGAACTGCACTTAGGCCAGGACAAAACGCATCTGATGCACCTATGATCGTTGTTCGATGTTTCCATGGTAGACTACAACGACTAAAAGAGTTGCTACGAAAATTCTTTCAACGTATATCGTATATGATACATACTGTAGAGTTCCAAAAACGAGGATTGCCCCACGCTCATCTTGTGTTGCGCACAGAACCTTATATACTGATCGACTGCATCGACAAAATCATTTCTGCTGAACTGCCGTCGGATCCCGTACTTCGAGCCCAAGTACAAAAGTTCATGATTCATAGACACACAGAGAGATGTTCTTCCAACCCTATACCTTGATATTCTTCTAAAGGCATGATGCCAAATTTATAGTCGGAATGGGATTATATATACCTCAACAAATGTTTAGATGTTTGGAATCTATCACACCTCAGACTATATCCCAATAGTAACTCTAAAATCAAATCGGAAGCCTCGCAAAATATGTAGTTGCTTAATAGGCTCTAGCATTGAAAAGCCTTGTAATATCGATTAAAAATATCTTTGGACATATTGCTTTCGATCCTTGCATAGCTTTGGATCCAACCAATGCAAGATCCTAATATCAAAACAATGTTAAAACACTTTTTGAGAAGGCTACTATAAAGCTTACAATGGAAGCATACAACGATGAAGTTAACGGAATAGTATTTTTTTTCCTCTGACAATATCAAAATAGATTCAATTCAACATGAACCTTTGTAGATCAAATTATCAAATTTGATTTCTTGACAAACATTTACACAGCTCTAAATGCACGTGCGCCCAGCGTTGCCATGCATATGTAGGGTTGTGTGTTTCTATAGACCTTGTGACAATGTTGTGGATACTTGGGGTGTGTCAATAGGGTCTTCATTGTCTAATGTTGAGACTAAAAATCTTACAATTGATGCACTTATAAGTAGCAGAATCAAACAAATGTTGTACTTTTTTTCCTATCATATGAATGCCCGACGATGATAGTTTGACTGAGAGCATTTAATGACACAATTAATTGGGTACCACGCTAAACATGCAAACATATGTGTGTTCAATTTCTTGCTAATGTTAGGTTTTATAACATATGGTGGCTAAGTGTACATAGGACTGAACATTTTCGGATAGGTGCTCCTCGATAGCGTGCAGCAAAACAATCAAGAGTGCAAGCAATAAAAAATGTAATTCTTGTATTACTTATTTTTTTTCCTGAAACTATGCGCTTGCAATTTTCATTATTTTTTGATACAATGGATTTGTATTACAACATGAATGGGGTCGCAAAATTCGAGTAAGATTAAACCCTGTGCTGACATGAGTCATCTCCCTACAATCCGTACTGGAAAGAGGGAAGCAAACAGAAACCTTTCTTGATTTCTTGTGACCATGACTTTTGCCTTTTTAATGAGCTTGTTTTTGCATTGGTTTCATATCATTTAGAACTTTCATACTATGATTTTTTGGAGGACATCATAGAGTAAGTTTTGCTCTATATGGGGAAATATTAATTATTATTACAAATTACCTAAAATTGAGATCAAAAGTGAAAGTCCAAACGTGAAATTTAAGGCCACCCAATATTTTTATGGGATGAAGAAACTTGTCAATTGCTTATATGTCAAATATTAGCTCAAAATGCATTTCCTTGTAAAAGTTGTTGTACTTAAACTACAACTGCCTTCTGGGAACCATAATTGGTTCTGAGGAGGCAGAAAGCAATTTTGACCCTGTCATGTTTGAATGGCCTTATCTTTCTTCACAAAATTCGGATTGACATGTGATTTTTTTGTGTCGTTTGGTAATCAAAAAATTTGAAAACTTTGTTTTGTCGAGATGCAGTTTTACTTTATGTAAACATAAAGCTTTTGGTACTTGAGTTTGCTAGACCATAACTTACAAGAATGGAGGTGTATATACTTTTAGGTATTTTTTTAGTGGACCATGACTGTCATATATGAACTCCTAGAAAGGGTTTGAATAGATTTTGTACCATTGATTTTATATGAATTTTAAAGTGAACACGCAAATGGACCATTTCTTTCCATCACCTGACCACTCTAGTGTTAAACAACTCACACGATAAATTCTGCATACTTAGAATAATAAACTCTAAGATTTACTTACTTGTAACAAAGAAAATATAAAACTATATAGTAACATGACATCAAAAATTTATAATATTCAAGGTTAGAGAGTGCTAGTAACGCATGGAATATGGATTCGTGCTAGAATCCCAGTAACGAACATTTGGATTTGAAGAACAAACGTAATTCGGCGAGACATAACAAGTTGCATCCGTATCTTCCTCATCTTCATAGTCACTATCACTCTTGTCATCATCGCCATCGTCATCATTATCTCCTTTCTCCTCTTCTACAACAATCTCATTCTCATTGTCAAAGGGCAATACCTTGCCATCCACCTCTTGCACTAGTACTTGCTCATCTATCTCTTGCTCTTCCCCCATCATCATCATTCCATTCATGTGGTTGTGGAAGAGACGCCTTGTTTGCAAAGCCAATGTAAGGCTCTCTTCTCACTTGTCTATGAGACTGAATCAATTTCAAATTTTCACTTACAAATGCCAAATCCGATGTTCTTGATGGAAGAAGTCGATTCTTTTTCTTACTTGCCACATGTGAAAAGACACTAAAAAGCCTCTCAAGTGCCAAGGAAAAAGCTCCTTGGCTAAGAATGCGAATTGCCATGGTTTGCAATTCCAGTGCCTCTCCTCCATATTCCTCCCACCAAAGCGCGGATGCAAATTTAAAGAGAGCCGCTTGCGCATCCGATGTTCCAAAACTCCTCTCTTTCTTCTTATAGATTGCATATTGCTCTCTTATTTTCAATCTCTTATCGGCATCATCAACCATCCCGTTAAGCACGTCATGAAAGTGCCTCGAGATAGCGGGATCCGTCCATTGCTTTTGTCCTTGGAACTCAGGGTCCAAGTAAAATGCAGCAGCCTGAATTGGGGACTCATATCTATTCCATCTTTCATTGCACATTGCCACCAACTCTGCTGCTTTTGTTGCATCCTTCTCCAATTTCATAATATATTCATTCATCCTATCAAGCCCTTCATAAATCTTTCCAAGGCATGGATCATTTCCCTCAACAAGACGCAACATCAAAACAATTGGCTCCACAACCTCCAAGTAATGTTTAACCTTCTTCCAAAATGCATCATAAAAAACAATAGCATTACATGCCCTTCCTGCAGCTGAGCTTCCAGGTGGACTCTTGCGAAAGACATCATCAACAAACAAGCAATGACCTCAATACCCAATGTAAATCACGCAATCTTTCAAGCATTATGAAATTGTAGCCAAATCTAGTTTCACATTACTTTAACAAAGTCTTACCATTGTGATTTGCAAGTGTGAGCTTTTGAAAGTGTGCACGAGTAGATGTGTGGCCATTCACAAATGTAACCAAAGACTTTCCTTTTTGCACCAAACTTCAGGTAGGCTGCCAATATCTTTGAGCAAGTTATTGAGGCAATGTGCAATGCATGGGCAAAAGAAGATATCTTAGAACTCGCCTCAATAATACGCCGAACCGCAGACGATTGGCATTCTCTCCGTCACATACAATTTGCACAACATTTTGTGCACCCACATATGTAATGCTTTCTTTCCATATATCTACTAGATTTGAGGCCCCTTTTCCTAAAACAGATATGTCATGAGACATGAGGAAGTATGCTTTGCCTCTATAATAGGCAATCGAACCTTCAATATGGCGCCCTTTCTTATCGACCCATGCATCAAAGATGAGAGTGACTCTAGAATCAGCCCATTGGCTTCTAATATAAAGTTCATGCATAGTTTGCTTTTCCCCTCCAAGAATGTTGTGTGAATGTCCTCAGATTTAGGTGCCTCATATCCTAGCCCATAACTCGCAATAGCTTGCACCATAGCTTAGAAAAAATCTGATCTAAACACCTAAACGGGATGTGGTTATGATAGAACCATCTAACAACTTTGTCTATCCATATCCCTTTTTTTGGGATCGATTAGTCTCTTTATTTCCTAATGGTCAAGCTTCTTAGGTTGAAGAAAGCGTCGTAGTCCACTACTAGAAGCGAGTGTGTTTCTCTCCACTGGACTTTCACGTCGTTCTTGATCATAATGTGTACATGTATCACGTGTATAAGGTGTAGCACGTCAATCATCAATGCCAAAAGTAGCAGCCTCCCTTGCACATTCTTTTGCTTGCTTCTTGGCGGCTTTCTTTCATCCAGCTTGCCTTGCAAATTCTAGTAGTGGTGTCGCTTCTCATTTGGAATACTTGGAGAAAACTCAACATCTTGTCTCTCGTGAATCAAATGACCTCTTACTCTTATCAGGGAAGAAATGCGTTGCACCTTGCAATAAGGATATATCCATTTTCTAGAACCTCCCGCTAGTTTTTGGCCATTGAACACAATTTCTACCTCTTTCCACCAATCACTTGGATCTGGCCATGTATTCTTATGCTTTCTTTTCCTATTAGTGCTCATGGTGATCACAAGTTGCAAAAATAAAAAAGAAAATAACAAATGAGCAAAAGAAATACCAAATGAGCAAAAAAAAAAAAATTTTTGTTACACTAAAAAGTAGCTCACTGTTTTTTTGTCACAATAAAAAAAAAGCATGTTGTTTTTTGTTACAGTCAAGAACAGTTTTGGCAATGGCATACCTGCAGAATTTCCATAAGCTATAATAGACAGTAGCTAAATACAAATTTGAGACAAATTGATATCTACATCATAATTCTTCATTTTACATTGCCATTTTCTTGCTCTTGATTCCGATGTGCAGCCCAGAATAGTGGCATGCTTTTTGAATGGCCAACGAATTTTCTTCCCCATCCTCTAACTCTTAATGCTTGAACTCTGTCTGGAATAAGGGGCAAGGATTATTCCCGAGCATGCTCCTAAGATTATGTTCCATGCTCCACGGGCGAACAGTTATGTTGCTAAAGTCGAGGAAGAAAGGGGTTGCTTCATCCTATTCACCATGCTGCCTATTGCTTGTGAAGGATGTTGTCCTACTTTTTTCTCCCAGTAAGATACCTCTTTGATAAGAGACCAGCCCTCACAATGCAAGCTCATGGCAGTGGCTGTTGTTTACCAGTTTCATTATCATATAGACTTATACCATTGCACCAAGGATTGTTATTTCCTGCAATGGGTGACTCATGGAGTTTTATCCTCTTATAGGATTTAGACCTTCCTTTTTTCCTTCTCATGTGACCGTAGATATCTTATCATTCTCTCGTCTTGAACCTCTTTGTTGTTTGATCCATGATGTTTTCAGCTCGCAGCAATACGAGGGCATACATGATGTTGTTCGTGCACATAGTCGCAGGCATCGTCATTGGCCATCTTCCTCTTCCATCTGCAATACCGCCCAAGGAGTTCCACGTGTTGATGTTCGTGTTCACGGCGCACGACTCCCTCTCGCTATGTGGTTTGCGATGTTGCTCGACATTTAGACGTTTCCCGTCGGCTGGGTTTGTAGATAAGGAAGTTCTCTAGTAGTCGGTCAGTTTTTATGTTCTTTGCGAGTCCCTTCCCAAAATGGCATCGATCCGAGCCCCTTGGATTGTTATTCTGAGACGGGATGAGCAGCTATATATGTGCTCATCCTTCTTGTGGCTCGTTATAGGCGTCTTCTCACAGCAGCATCTTTTTCCTGTCCATTGCTTCCCACCCTACCCGCCCTTATAGCTCGCCTGCCATGGTTCTATCTATTTTATTCATGTTTAATGGGGACTTTCTAGGCATTTCTCCTTTTTTTCCAGGTTTCACACATTCCATGGCGTTGATATGCGCATTGGCGGGCTTCACCAATTTCTGATCTTACTCTTGAGGCGAAAATGGGGCCATTGGCGACCATTTTCATTAGGGTTTTCCTCAAAACCCAAAAGGGCGGGTTTTTTTATCCCGATGAGAAGTTGGTCGCCATTGTCCTCTTTTTGCATATTTTCTTATTTCATTTATGGGGTTGCTTGACATTGTTCCTATGGTGAGCCCCCCATTTAGATTTTCCCACACATTGTATATGCTGCTGTGATGAATGACAACCCTATGATAGATAGGCTTCTCATTCATCTCAACAGATTTTCTACAATGGTGGATAGTGGATTAGCCGCACACATGCGAATTACCCACGAAGAAAAATAAAGGGAATATCCAATTATACAACTTGGACCCCATGAAATACAATGCTAATACACAAGGCCCCCAAAAAAGAGTATGCATAAATAATCACCATGAAAACTAGTATAAATGTGATTTTCTGTACTGATAAATTGTAATCTCATCAAAAACCATATATTCTCTATGGTTTTGTAAATCATTACTAGTTTGCATCATATTTTTCATACTAATTCTATCTCTTATACTAGTTTCTTGAAATCATCACTAGTTGGGAGGTGTTTTCTAAAAGCGTGCATTTTTTAATCTTGTAATATAGGATGATTTCTAATGCTAATTGTCAATAACCTACATGGTTTTGTAAGATAATTCTAATGTCTTTGAGGTTAGTTCAAAAGATCGTGATTTGATTTTGCAAATATGTTATGTTTTTTGCTACTTGCTTATTCTATAGTCCATTTTGATCTTGGTTTATTTTGTTCCTTTTATTATATAACTTGTTCCAATCCTTGGAGTCACTATTGATCTTGAGCATAATTTTCCATATTAACTAGTCATTCCAACTACTATACCAATTCTTCAAAAGTTGCAATCTTCAAAAACATGAGAAGATCTTAATAGTGAGAAACTTTTAGTTGCATCTCTCTATAGTATATAATTTGGGTGTCAATGAATGGTGATAATGGGTTTGTGGCATGTAGATATGTCACATTATCTATAGTTTTGTCGATGGATGAGAATAGCCCCATAGTCATTTCTTCGTCAAAAGATTGAAGCAATGAAATATTTGTTAGACTTTGCCATCTCATTTCAACACTCTTTAAGGTTGGTACAATTGACTATATAGTAATTCTCCAACATTAAAATAGAAAGGATTATTGAAATTTTGACCAACATACCTTGGGACTTAACGGATATGGTAACTAAAATCCCGGTGATTACAAGCTCTAATCGATTAGAGGTCTACATGGCTCATAAATTTGGGTGATCGGGGCGTTGAGTAATGTTTTAGAAAACGTTTGTTGAAGGATGGACTATCTTTTCTTTCATTCACATCTTTCTCTCTATCCATAGATCGGTTTTGAGTAGAAGTTATAAAACAAGTTCAACGTCAGAAACAACAACTGGTGGGCTAGATTGGGTGCTATTTTGTAGGACATTGTTGCATTTTGACAAATAAAATACATCTATTTACTAATTAATGTATGTTTTGTAGGGAATGACATGTGGTATCTTTAGCATATAGTACAGCGGGGTTTAGCCATGGAAGTGGCCGAAGGAATTAAAAACAAAAGTTCTCAAGGAATGCGTTCTAGAGTTGAACATTCTAAAACATTCTACTTTAGGTTTTGCAAAGTTCAAAAAAAAATCTATTTTAGATTGAGGTGCTTCTTGAGATGCTTATCCATGAGCATGTGAGCACTTGTTGAAGTATCTTTTCTTTAATATTTACATTTTGTAACTTTAATTAGCGGAAACAAATGAAGCGTCAATAAATGTTTTGGCTATTTCGGATGGGCTTGGGATACTTTCACTAAGAACATCCACAATGGTATTGGCTACAGAATGTACATGCATTCTAATAGGAGACCAATTTTGCCATAGAGGCATGGCATCACGCCTTAAGTTGCACCTAGGCATATGCAAGCGTGCCCCGAGGTAGAATCAACCGCCATTTACTCTACATTCTCACAAACAATGTGGAGACACTCATGCATTTACATGAGGTAATGTTTCTATATCACTACTGGGTCTAATTTACCCTTGCTTTTTCATTGATATATAGCTATGTTCTAGGTCCATGAAGGAACATGAATTTGTAGCACACACCTCGAGGGGACAGATACTAGAGCGTGCAATAAGAGGTGCCTTTAATATTGCCGATGAAAGTGACATTTATCAACTTTGAGGGAAGGTGAGGTGAAAGGCAAAGTGGCGCGACTACTCTTGGGTGTGGCCCATATTTGTTGGCCGGGCGCACACAAGAAATTGGTAACATGTGATTGCCCTTGGGAGCCAAGGGTAATCTATGTAAGCATCGTAAAGTTATGCAAATGCTTGGCAATTCTGTGGGTCAAGATCTTTTTACAGGTCTTTGGGTTCCCAATATCGACAATTGGTGGGGCATGGGCTGCTTGAAGCCATACCTGAGTTGTGCAAGAGAGCCGTAAGTGTGCAAGAGAGTTGTAGAGATGGGGATCTGGAGATACCTTTAGGTAGTAGGCCTGGAGAGAGGAGTCCCCCTTGCAAACATATAGTCAAGTGGACTTTGAAGACTAAGGCCTCCTTGGAGGTGGTAATTGCTAGAGCGATGTCTAGGAGCTGGCAAAGATCCTAACATTTTAGTTGCAACTGATTCTCTCATGAGGAAGCTCGACTTTAGACTTGAGAAGATGGATGACATAGCCCGGACGAGCTAATATATCAAGTCTACTTGAGCCTACCTTAGAAGTGAACTATGGTACTAGCTCGACAAGGCTCAAGCCTATAACAGAACTTGGAAAAAATGGAAGGTGAAGGAACCAAAGAAGAATTGGAAGGAAGTTGGGCGGAGGCTTTATGTAATTGCCCTAAGCTCCACCACCTAGTCCAAACTTTTGGGGGCTGGAAAACCCTGACATTCAAAATTTGTATTTTCTCTCTTTCAATTCATATCAGGTGAGTGTAATGTCAATTGTTCTATTTTATTATTTTCAATTGTTCTATGGTTCAATGGTCTGTCGGGCCAACCGGGATCCCGAGGATGCCATCGTCAGACGGTGATCCCCAAACTCCACAGATCACCATGCAAATGATTCCGTCCTCCGGGATCACTATCATGACGACAGATTTTTATATATTTGTTTCTCTTCCAATGGTTAGTTTATTAATTTGTCCCATCCGCTAACGGGGATCCCGTGAGGGATCGGCATCGGGTCCGCGATATGATCCCCCATCCGGAATCACCATCCAAGAAGTATGGATCACCGTAATACTTTTTATAGTGATACCGGAGGGGGAATCATTGTTGTGTTCCGGTAAAAGGACAGCATCCGGGGGTATCACATAGCTTTAGTAGCCCACACACCCTACGCTGAGGCTTGAATTAAGATCATACAGGCAAAGAAAACATAAGGTAAATCTCGCGGATGGGATGATTAAGAAACTTGGGACCGGATTGGAAAGCTATTACCCTAAAACGCCCATTTTCTACCATGAATACGTCATTTTAAATGCCTTATTAATAGTTATAAGATTCTTGGCAAATGGTTTGGAAGTGGTAACACTGGAGTGTTATAAGAAACATGAAAATAGTATTAGAAACAATGCTAAAAACATGAAAGCAATGCATAAAACAGTGTTAAAAACATGAAAAGAGATCAAAAATCTTAACATAGTGCTTTGAGCATAAATTAAGCATATATACTATGTGGTTTGAGGGTCTTGGACCTTAAAAAGTAAAAAAAAAAAAAAAATCATCTTTTTTGAGAAAACTGCGAAAAGGTCTTTAAGTTCTTAGTGGGTGTACGATAATGGTACAAGTACACCTCAAAAGCGTAGTGTACGCGTGCCTAAACAACATTGGAAGCAACTAAATAGATCCAGGATTACATGCACTAGATCAGGTGTGGATGCATTCTTAGATTGGTGTTTGTTTCACCAAGTTTTATGTAGCCCTTTAGTCTAACCAAATGGAGCCGAAACTAGGGTAAAACTATTCTGACCGATGGGAAATAACCCCATAAATATAAGGGTTTTTTAAATTTTCATCCGGAGTAATTCGTGACTCAAATGAATTCTTTTAACTTGATAACGCCCCCAACCCAAACCCTATTTCCCTCCATTTTTCTAACGCAGCTTAATGGCCAATTGGAGTCTAGAGCTCCCATTTGATTTAAGCGGATGCGCCCATGCTCCACTTAGTACCGCCATATGCCCTAAAGGATGCCGATCCATTAGATAGGGCAGGAATCATGCTTTTTGAGAACAGCATAGGCATGGCGGTTCATCCGAGGCTCTTCGCAGTAATATGGGCATCCATCAGCATCTTCTCGCTCTCGCCAGCCATTGCCCAATAAATAGCTCATGAAATTGGATAGTTTCTAAAGTTGCGAACGATGCAAAAATCACTAGCCCAAGTAGAAACTTTTATTCGATGTGCAGAGCCGCTATGTGATTCAACCATTTTCGAACGATATGTATCCGCTCTTTTACATTATTTTTGTTCCTTTGCACTTGCTTACTTCCAAAGATTTTTGTGCAGGCTTGTTGCACGTGATCTATTCTCAATATTTTTGGATTATGATGCCTTTTGTCTTGCTGCAATTTATTGATCTATGCAACGATAATAGGTTGGCCTTTGTTCAATTTTCTTGTATACAAATTTTTTCTAAGTTTTATTGATTCCGTGTATTAAACCTTGTGGTATTGGTGACCTTATTACGATGTCAAAGAGAAACTCTTGTTTGTGAAAACTGTTTTGTGGCATTCTTCAATGGATGTTCAAGCTATTATCGTTCAATCTTAGGTCATTAAATCAATGAAGCTCAACAAAAATCGCAAGGTTTTCTTGTTTCTTTGATTTTTTCCTTTTTGGAGCCCTTTGGTTTGTTGCATTAGATTTCAAGGTTAGATCCTAGTTGATGTTCTTAGGCATGATCGCATGGCTATTCCTTACTACTTATCTATTTCAATTTGTTAGGCAGCCAGCTTTTGACTCGAAGATATTTTTATTGTCTTCACCAGCTTTATTCATCTTCCTCGATGATCCTAACTCGCCTTTTCGTGGTTATTTGGGGGTTATCGTGGCCAAGTGGATTTCTTTGCATGTTAGTAGACTAGGTAATGCTCCTTTACTTCCATGCTTCCATGACCGCATGGCTATTCCTTACTAATCTATTTCAATTTGTTAGAGCAGGCCGCTTTGACTCGAAGATATTTTTATTGTCTTCAACAGTTTATTCATCTTTTGTATGATCCTAACCGGTTTTTCCAAGTTGTTATTGTTGGGTTTATCATGGCCAAGTGGTTTTCTTGCATGTTACACTTTCCATAATTCTAAGCAATCTTGGTTTTATATTGCTCATTCCTTTTATGAATGATTATGTTTCTAAAGAAATTTGGCTTCTAAATTGCTCATTCCTTTTAGGTGTCTTGCTCTTTAGAAACATACCACACGATATCTGATCTAATTTTATTGTGAAACACATGGTAAAATTGTGGGTTCAACTCCCACATGTTCACCTTCCCATTATAGTCACAAAATTCCCTAAATCATTGTCATACAAACACTATTAAATATCATACGCTTAAAAACTAGGGTTGTAAAATTATATTGGTGAACTATTTGGTAATATTGCAGTGGTTAACCATTTGGTATCATGCAAAAAAAGTCATACTAACAAATCTAAACCAACTATACTTATCAATATTGTTGTTACAATTAATCACTATAAAACTCATACTAGCAAATCTAAACCAATTACATTTATCATATGTTGTTACAATTAATCACTATAAATCATCGTAACATAGACACTTAAAATTACCATGTGTATATGCTAAGGAAGATAGATGGGATCGATAATCATTCTATTAAACTAGATATATTAATCAATAATGCACATCATATATTTTAAGTTGTTATGAAGACTAACTATAACTATCATGTTCTACTACCATATCAATAAACAATGATCTTTTATCACGTTGTGGAATTGTATTGATGAACTACAATGTATAATCAGATATGGTTTGTAAACTTTTTGGCCCACATACTGGTAATGATTTTAAGATTTGGTTTTCACTAATAAATCATTTCAAAAACATCATACTGATTCAATTTTGGGGGCCTTGTGATAGATGTTTGGTTTATGTACCTGCCGAAAGCTTATCACCAGGATTAGAAAACCTCGCTCTTTCGGTTTCGAGGAAAAACCCTAGTGATAGGCCTCTCGGCAAGGGCTTTGACAAACGTAAGGTCGAGAATTTGTTCCCCAAAAAATCCACGAATGGAGAAGTCGGTCGATGCCGCCGCCATAACTGCAGACCAAGACATCACCCACATCAGAACAAATGTGACAAAACAAACCTCCCAAAGTGGAGGGGCTGATCACGCCGCGCATGCGACAACAAAACAAAACCTCTTCAAATAGAGGGCTGGTCACGCCGCGTCACGACAAATAGATTAAACAATAAAGGAGGGAGGGTGGGTTTCAAAGAATAGAGAATAAGGTACTACTGAGAGAGAAGAGGAAGCCTCATGAGACATTGATGAAGAACCCCACCAATATAGCGATCTCTCAACCAGAGAAGGCATGCAATACATGATATGAGATCAGAATCCTCTAGAATCTCATCCCGGGGCTCGGATCGATGGAATTCTAGAATGGGGCTCGCATGAAAACGGAAAAAACCTCCCAAATAGAAGAGAACTTCCTTATCAAAACGTGGATCGAAAACTAAGGTCAAAGGATTATGGCTAAAGAAGAGGCAAGGCGGTGAAAGGACATGCTACAACATGAAAGAAACGCCAAATTGGTCAATCCAAGTAGGGGGAGAAGCCCTCCCCGCATGGTTTCAAATAAAAGAGAATAAGGTACTGTTGAGAGAGAAGAGGAAGCGCCGATGAGACGTTGATGAAGAACCCCACCTAATATAGCGATCTCCAACCAGAGAAGGCATGCAATGCATGCATGCGAGACATGCATGCTCGGCGAGACATGCATGCTCGCCCCCTCTAGAATCTCGATCCGAGGGCTCGGATCGATGAAATTTTCGAATGGCCAGTTTTTGTGTTCTTTTGAAGTCCCTCCCCAATTTGCCGCTTTTATCGCAATGATAAAATTAAAGAAAATGTGGAGCTGACTGGACTGCAAAGGGAAACCAATATATGAACCAAGAAATAACAAAATGTTATATCAACGCAGTGTTGGCCTAGTGGTCAGGCTTTGAATCAAGGTATCCTCTTTCAAGTTTCACAACCCGCTGGCTACCACTAGATAATTGAAAAAAAATAGAGAAGGGAAAAAACATTCATCGTTGTGGCAGTCTAGTGGTTAGGCTATCAACCTCGGTGTCCCCTCGTTGAAGCTCAAAACCCATTGGTTTCCACCATGTGCAAAGACATAAAAAAGTAAGGGGAGAGGAGGGGGGTATATAATGATATGCATCATCGCGGATGTTGGGGTTAAGTTATCGAACCGAGTATCCCCATCGAAGCTCAAAACTCATTGACAAACCGTTGGATGAAATAAATTGACGTGAAGAAATAAAAAAAAAGGATCATGCACTATAAAAGCAAAGATCTCTTTATCTTATCTTATCTTTTATCCTATGGGCTCCAAAAATATAAGAATACAAGTTCAACTCTCGTATTTTTCCTAATTGATTTACTTTATGTACTTATTGATAGGTGTCTTATTAAAGAAGGCTTGAAGTTTAGGGCAAACCGACTTCACAAAATGTCAGAAGCTAAAAGAAATTCCGCGCTCTTTTGGGCCGATTGGATAAATTTCTTGTATATAATAGAGTTTATATGGATCCAAGTCTTTTGCCTAACGTTTATTTTGTGTGAGGCCAAGGTTAGTTGCAATAACTGCTTGACGGACCATAGAACATGAAATAATACTAGTTTGTAAGAGAACAAAAAAAAACGAGAATAGCATGAAAGGCCATTTTACATTTTCTCATAACACCATAACAAAACAATGACATGGCAATATTAAGACTCATGGGATTGAACGGTGTGAAGTAGAAGCATGTTAAGTAAGCATATACCTTGCACGGCGTTAAGTAAAAGAGGTGTCTCAATATGCATGCATTGCATGTATATATAGTATGCATGCACTATGTGCATGCATTGTATACATGTAATGCATGCACGTGTACATGTCAAGACCATAGATTTTGAGTGGAAACTAACTAAAAAATACCCACACGCTCTAAAAAAGTACTATCGACGTACCGTGACACAAATATAAACTATCGACGTACCGTGACACAAATAGAAGATTGAGATTGACCGACTAGAAGGAACTTTGCATGCAAAAGCATGTTAATGTAAACTTGAGATTCACTAGATGTCATGGGTCTCACATGCAACAACATGTGGATGGAAACGTAAGTTTGACAGGTGAGAAGGAGCGTATACATGCATGGATCAGGACAGAGAAGGTGCTATGCATGCATGGGCATAGGCATGTATATCCAAACCAAAGGTGCATGCAAAAGCATGTTAATGTAAACTTGAAATTCATTTGGATGTAAAGTGGTCTCACATGCAAAAGCATGTGGATGGAAACCTAAGATTGATCGGGTGAGAAGGGGCGTGATACATGCATTGATCGACGAGAAGGTGCCATGCATACATGGGCATAGGCATGCATGTCCAAACTAAAAGGTTAGGAGGCCAAACTAGCTCTCTATAAATACTACTAGTATACCCTCATAGAAATACAACACCACAATCATATGAAAAAACCATAGCAAATTAATTGTATAATTATATGTTTTGCGCGACCAACCACTTTTGGTGATATTTGTTTCTGTCCTTCCAGCCTTGAGATGATGAAACAATAGGAAATGTTGTGTTGTAATTCCAAAGATGTGACCAAGTGGTTTATTGTGATGACATAGACTCCTATGTCCGGATGTTAAGAGTTGTGGGCTCCCCTAGAAATTCTTAGTAAATAGGTCAATAGATGTAGAAACTCTTAGTAAATAGGTCAATAGATGTGGACAAATATAGGGGGGACAATGAACCCACATAAGGCATAACGTGCTATAAATTTGCTACACAACATGAAGCATAAGAATTTGTTACACAACATAAGGCATAAGACATAACGTGTTAGAAAATTTGTTTTTTTTTTTGGGAAAAAATATGCTATTTTTTTTGTCCCAACGAAAGATAGAATATTCGAAAAAATAGATGTGTCATCACGTAGATAAAAAATCATCTTGCAAATAGCAATTACAACTCTACGGGTTAGATATTCGAAATTTTCCCTTTTTTGGATTGCCCGTAGGGGGCAACCCTCTTGTTGGAGGGTGGAGTGACATATAAAAGGCCTTGATTTGGTTTGAATATAATATTCCATGAAATATTTTAATTCCGCGTTCGTGATTGTTTGGGATTATTTACTCATGTTGAAGTAGGTTTGTTCCCATCGAGACCAAATTAACACTTTATCGTTGAATTATGGAAGTGAGACCAAATTAGCACTTTACCGTTGAATTATGGAAGTTAAGCTTTAGAATAAAATGAAGCCTGAGGCAGTCTAGAGAGGTCAGGAAGAATCTCAGCCTTTCCGACATCTTTATGCTTTAAATGAATTAAAGCTTGCATTAGATAGTGTAGAGCGGTACTTACGATCTCAGGCCTGCAAATTGATGAATGAAATTTGGGTGAAATTTGCATAGAATGGAGTCTGGATGCATAGACACAGAGCATCGTGAGATGTGCTTTTGCCGGCTTAAGGTCCTTACCCCCGCTTTATGGTGCCCGACAAACTCTAAAAACCCTAACAAGTATATTTCCCCTGCATAATTTAAGCTAAGCGGAAGAGGCCTATGAAAATCTAGATTTCATCTCGAAATATATAAAGAAACCAACAAATTTTGACTGGAAAACTTCCTGGAATTTTTTCCCCCTGTCGAAAATTCTCAATTTCAACACGTAGAATGCTAGTGTTCCTAGGAATTTGGCACACACTGCCTGGTGCTTTACCCTTTTGCTGAACATTTTTTTCTCCACCAACATCCTTAAGAATCTGAGTACTAGTGTGTCAAAACCTATGAAGGAGTTGTTACCAGAATTGCAATTCCATAGAGGTTCATAAGGCTTTCAAAAGGTATTATATTTATTACCCAGAGCAGAGAAGGTAAGCTCTAAGCTATATACAAGCAGCTATTTCGGCTATTTCGGCTCCAAGAAACTCGAAGCAATCAAGTGCTCTTGATTTTCCACCCCTCTTCCCCGCAAATCCCTAAGAATTGTCAAAATTTAAATCCAACTGGATTTTGCATTTCCGCGCCTTCTTGCATGGTTATGTTTTTGCTTAACTCAGAGAGGCATGGAAAAAAAGAGCAAATTCGAAATGGGTCACAGAGATTCAACCCAAATCCGACATGGCTCATAGTTATTGAATTAAAATCTGGCATAAACAGGGGATAAAAAGTGAAATCTGGCCTATGATAGAGCGCAGGAGCCAAAAAATAATAGAGATTGTGGAGTTTGGATTGAAATTAGTGGGTGAAACACTTTGGGGCTCAAATCCCTAATAGGGCATAGATTTGAAAACAGATTTGGATCAAATCCAAAGAAGGATTCGGGGATAGAGTGAAGCCGGAAAGCAGAAAGTGATTTTAGGAGAAGATGGAAGATATCTAGATGGGAATCACCGTGTTCTATCCCCCGCTTTTGATCAATCCATCTGCTTCCATAGAACAACCAGAGATTTTGGAACCCGATTTTATTTAACCGGCCCGGTTTTCATGTTATTGGCCAGGGTAATCTTGGCCCCAAAATGAGGAACGTAACTCTCAAACAAACACAGGCCCCCATTTCTAATTGTCTTATATCGGTTTACCGCTCACACTATCTCCCCCCGATTGGGGTTATTAAAAAAAAAAAACATCAGATTCTGATGAGATGGAAATTACACGTGGATAGGCTAGAATTTGAGGAAAGGTCAGAGGCCTAAGAGGGCTGGTGTGCTAAAAATGGAAACCCTTCCAAATTTCCTTAAAATCCGGAAGGGTTTCCAAGTAATTAATGCTTGGAATTAATTTTTTTAAGGCTTTTTTTTTTTTTTTCAAAAAGGATTTTTAGCAGGGTTGCCTAACCCCCCTGCACAAAAGGCTGCAATTCTAGCTATGCCACGTGTCGTGCCACGTCACCCAAAATTAATTTGAGCCGTCCGATTCTCTAATTTCGAATCCTACGGCCAGGGAAATTAGAAAACTCTAAAAATTCTCTGCCGTGCCTTTCGCAACTCGGCTATGGCAGATCCGGATGGCGACGGCCGTGTTTCTCTTTCTTGCTATGGCGGTGGCATAGCTCTTGAGCTCTGCTTGGCACTGCCTTGAGGTACATGCACTAGTTATAACTAGAGGACAAAATCCTTTTGAGCAACATAAGTTCGGGTATGGAGAGCGGTGCTCCAGCTATGGCAGACAAATCCTTTCTCTTTGAGAATGTTGTAGCTGCCGGAATCTTCTTTTCATGTTTACTTCAAAAAACAGGTCTGTAAGAAAACTACGATGTCTATGGCAGAGATGTTCTTCCCCCTTTTATATTTGTCATCCCTTTTCCATTATATTTTCCCTGAGACCTCTGTTTATCGTGCAGGGGATTGCATCTGGAGCTAGAGGAAGCTAGAGCCAGTATATCAAGGTTAATCTAAAGTTCATAATATTTTGTTTCTCTGCTTGTTTCACCAATCTATAAAAATTGCAGGGTGCTCGAGCTATTATGGCGATTCAACTGTTCCAATGATCTGTTCAAACTTTTGCAGTTGGAACAAGTTAGGTAAGAACCTAGGTTTGGTTAACGATTCATAGAGGGTGTTCCTAGCCACAGATTACTATGGTATACCAATTCTAGACGTCAAAACTCTCCAGTACATGGAACATGAAATCTCCTTGCACAATAGATAGTTAATTAATTCGCAAACCATGATTCTGATGTGCAGTTGAAATGCAGATGTGTGAATGCAGTATATTTAGAGTACCTAGATAAGCAATGCACAGCTTGATGGAGAGTCGTTCATCCTGGTGACAGATATGCAAGCCACAGACATTTGATATTATTGTCAAGCTATTTATATCAGAATGACCATTTAAGCCTATTGCAAGATCTGGATTAGGACAAGCAGGGTATTAGTTCAGTTTAAATGCAAGTTGATGAACCCTAAGGGCTTCTTCAAGGACATGTTTTTTCATTCCAATGCCTTCTGATAATACTAGAAGAAGTAGCTTTTCTAGTTTTGTCACGTCTTCAAGATATGCTTTGCCAATAGATCTGTCAAAAGAAAACACCAATATGGTATGATTGTGCTAACGTATAAAGAAAAGGACCATAACATATGAATAGATAAATGTTTAGTAATGAGCTTACTTAAAGTTTGTTATGTTTTGTTATTGCTAAAACTTATGCTCAATATGGCCATGGATCTATAGCTTTCCAACTTTCACAACGGATGCTAGCAAATGGCATGGTACCAACCAGAGTTACTGTTGCTCATATCCAAGATGGAACAGTGATCAATGCATATAAAGTGTCTGAATCAACTGCATTTTTTGTTGTATTTGAGTATTTACATATTCCATCTAATTGCACATGAGAAGCATCAATCACACCAATAATGTGAATCTAGACATTTACATCGAAGCTACCCCAGAGGTAAAGCTATACTATCCTCATTTCGAACTCCCAAAGCATCCATTCCTTTGCCCCAACCCTGCCTTATCGCTAGTTTATTTTTTTTCTTTAGCTCTTCCTCCCGCTCGTCTTCCTCCGGCGGTGGCGATTGAGGAAGGCAGCAATCAGATACAGAGAAACCTAATCTGATTTTTATTCTGTGCCCCTCACAATCTAGAGCAAGAAACGTAGATTCCTTATACACAGGTGAGAACCGCCAGAGCTCAAAAAGGGGCCAAAATAATGACCAGACTTCAAGGAACAAGCAAGATCCGGCTGGCTATGGAGTTTCCAGTCCACCGGGAGAGCCTCCACCTGCAGGGGCAATGTTTTATTCATCAGATCATCTGGTTCCGAGCGGCCCTGATCCACTCCACAACAGATAGCATCAATCAGGTGAAGAAATTTTATGTTGAATCTTCATTGTCAAGGAAGAAATCTTCCGTTTAAGCCATAACTTGCTGCACAAGGCATTATTTGTTCGATCTGCCATTTGGGCATTCGAAATTTCTGCTCTAGGAGGCATTATTTGATGTGGGTTTTGCATTGCGAGTAAGAAAAAAAGAGGCACTAATCCACGATTTGGCCATTTGGGTAGTGCAAATTTGTTGAAGAGCCCTGTTTTTTTAGTGTAGAAAAAGGCCAAGGGGACAGAATTATGGATTAAAAATTCTTGGCAGACTGGACGGAACATTCTAGCTGGATTGAACCCGATGTGGGTCTGCTCCATCATCACGAAGCAGTTTCTTGAGCACAGAGTACGGACAAGAAAAAACTAAACACGCTGCAGCTTGAAGCGGGCAAAATAGGGCACAAATCCGCAAGAAAAAGAAAACAGGAGCGTTATCAATCCCATCTTTGACAAGTCCAAATCAATGCATAAAGCCTGCAAAATGGCAGAGTTCATTGTAACTTTGCAGATTTGTTACAGAAAAATCATCCCTCATTCAGGCCCTAAATTTTTTCTTGCATCTCTACTCTGTTAGGGCAAGAAAGAAAAGCTCAAGAATCGGCAAGAAAGAAAAGCTCAACTCTTAAGTGATGAAAGAACGGCATTTTTTCTACATTTAAAGAACGGCATGGAAAGGTGGGTTCTTTTATACGATGCAAATGTCTATATGAGCAAGAACGTTTTCGTGTCCTCATCTTCTTCTTTTTTGTAAGATTTAGGTTGCAAAACCACAATTTGTTCTAATCTGGTGTTGGGCAGCAGCTGTTGGTGCTGGCCTTTTTGAAAAGTGAGGACATTATGTTATCAGCTTTTGAGGCTTCGTATTCAATATGATATCCTCTTTGAAGAAGAAAATCTTAACCTGCTTATACTGAGGTGAGTAATTTTTGCAAGATTTATAATATTTGGAGCAGAGATGAAAAAAGTTGCAATTATGTGACATAATCAACAGCTCAGATTAGATATGAACAACAGAATAGACTGTAAAAAACAAAGAGTTGTTAACAAACATGCAAAGCAGCTCTACAAAAGTGGTCCCCAACCTGCAATGCACATTGCACATGCTTCTTGTGTAGCCTCATCAATCAAGGGTAGATGTATCCGCCTGTATTTTCTCATTTTAACTTTTCTTCCCTTCTAAGTTCCATTGTTTGTCCTTGAAAAGGTGTGGAAAATGTAGGCTTAAGAATGTGAAAATGTTCCAGCAAGTTTCTACCATTATCTTTGATGCAAAGCTGGCATTTGCAGTTCAGGAATACAAGCTTGTCTTTGAAGACCATCAGTAAATCAGTAATTTCTTTTTGACACGCAAATATTTTTCGAAAGCATGTTCTATAACAATTCCTCATCTGCAAAATCATCATAAGACTTGAGGCCTGCAAACAGTTTAAAGTTCAGCATTCATCAACATCCAAAAGATTTGAGGGTGACAAGCTTCTTGAGGTAATTCCAGGGGACCATGGCTTGCAAAACCACTTGGCAGCTGAAATCAAAGACAGACTTGTGCTTTGCCTGATGATATTTGCAATGCTTACATCCTTTATGTTTCCATCTCTTATAACAATCAGATATTCTTACTCTACAACGGTTTGATAATCTAATAGGCATGCTCCACAATAACATATGTGAATCAACTGTGAAGGTTACCCTCAATGATGTAAATGCTTCCACTGGATCTGGACAAGTGCCTATGTCCGATCTAGGAGCATCTCCTATCTGTTATACCCTCTCCTTTTGGTAAGAACTCTTCCCAGCATCTTCATACATTAGACTTCGATCTGCAGGTTTTGGCCAGAAAAGATTTTTACACGATTTTTGAAGTCCAGGGACTGTGTGCAGAATGCTTTTGTTTGAGGATGACGTCTTCAATAGACTTTCTAAAAGTGATATCATATGCAGTTTAGCAAGGCAATATATTCACTTTAGAAATCTTATTCAGCTTTTATGCAGTCTTTGTGTACAGGAAGGCTCATTGCTCATCGAAGTCGGTATCCTGCATAGGCATAGCTTTGTAGCGCCTTTTGGTAAATTGCGACTCTGCAATTGTGGAACAAATTGTGAAATTGCAAATTGTGGCCTGATAAATTGTGAGATTGACAGTAATGTTTATGAAAGTTGTTTAAGAGAACGCCCAAGGCTTCCTATAATTGTAGTTCGATTGGAGCCATTATTGAAATTTACTATGCATAACCGAACTGCCGCGACTTGAGTCGAGATAGACCTTAGAGCTCTTTCACGAATGTTACTTGCAAATTTTAAGTTGTTTAAGTTGGCTTAATATATACAATACATGCTGCTCCATTGTTACATCAGATGGGCTTTTGTAATTGAACAATATAGAAATCAGGTGGCATTTTGTTTTTGATGAGCTGTGGTGCTGTTACACATTACAGTGACATTCCCTTACATTGTAGAATGAAAGTTGCTAGCCAATTCTGCATTATAAATTATCTTGGTTACCATGTGTTACAACACTAGTTTCTCTCTCCTCTCTTTTCTCTGAGTTGGCTACAATCCTAATTCGCCTTTTAGGATTGCATATGTGTTTCTTTGTTTTTTCATCCCCTAGCCAAAGTAACATTGGAACTTGTCGATTGTAAATGTTGTTTGTTCGGCTCGGATCTAGATGCTCGAATCTAGATGCTACACTTTCATTGTCATGTTGGGGGTGTTTAGCTTGGCGCTTTTACATCCCTTGTGTGTTTCCTCTTATAAAATTACATGATTGCATGTATCCTCTTATACAATTATGTGATAACAAGAAAACTAGAAATTTGTTCCCCTTAAAACTTTTTTGATGAAAGGTGGAAACCCTTCCTATTTTCCCCCATTTGTGGAAACCCTTCTTATTTTCCCATGGGTTTGGAAAATAGGAAGGGTTTCCATTTGAATTAAAATTTAAATTCTTGAGTGTCGTGCATATTTATGAGCGTGCATGAGCGTGCACCATTAATGGCGGCGTGCGTGTTGGGGGCGTCGCCTTGGAAAAAAAAAAAAAAATGGAAACCCTTCCCATTTTTCCGGTGGAAACCCTTAGATTTTTCAAATTGGAAACCCTTCCAATTTTCCATTAAAACCAGGAAGGGTTTCCACGGAAACCCTTCCTATTTTCCATGGAAACCCTTCCTATTTTCCAATGGAAAATAGGAAGGGTTTCCATGGAAAATAGGAAGGGTGGAAAATAGGAAGGGTTTCCATGGAAAATAGGAAGGGTTTCCGTGGAAACCCTTCCTGGTTTTAATGAAAGCCGGAAGGGTTTCCATGGAAACCCTTCCTATTTTCCATGGAAAATTGGAAGGGTTTCCATGGAAATTTGGAAGGGTTTCCATGGGAGCCCAACCCAAATGGGGAGTACTTAGAACCATCGGGCGCCATCGCCACTTGGGGGACACCTTCGCTTTTCTGACCCCCCCCGATGTGGTACTGGATCCGCACCACACAAATCTCGACATCAAGGGCTTAGATAATACCCACGTCGGGGGGTTGCAAAAACAAAGACTACCCTTAGACTCGCAAGCTCTAATTGATTCAAAGTATGACGATGTCTTAAGACGCGAGATTGTTCCCGGCTTTTTGTGAATTGGTTCGGTTTCACCTTATTCAAGCACGCCAAACATAATCGCAATTAATTGATTTTTTACGATCATTTACTTTGTATGCCACATTTTGGATCAAACCCATCAAGCCGATAAAACCGGGTTTCAATGCATATCACTTAAATATTGATGTCAAGCATCCAAAATCCGATTTGCATGGAAGAATTTTGTATTGAAGGAGATGCTTGGCCTAAATCCGTGAGTTGCATGAAGAAGATTTTAAGCAATTTCAAGCATATTTTCTCTACGTGAGACATCATAATATGGACACAATATCATAATAGGTTTTTCATTGGGTGGTGTATTTTCGCGGCTTTGCCACGTCTCTCATCCCAAATTTAAGGAATAATAGTTGGGGATCTAATTAAGGTTACCGTTCAAACACGTAACCTTCTTTAGCATGATTTGGCCGCTTTAGCATGATTAGCAACAGCTCATTGAAGGCCGGGGCTATGAGCAAGCCGAAGAAGAAGAAGAAAAGCTCCATTTAGAGACGTAAACATGGGATTTGCAACCTAAATTTGAGCAAAAATCATAAGAATTACTCGGTTTACAAAGAGAAACAGGGGATTTTTGTAACAAATTCGAGAAAAATCAGGCAAATTCGAAAGCACCATGGCCGATCTTCATGAGATCCCGGGGACGGGTTGATCGAAAGCGCAAAAAAAAACTCTTCTTTATGACATTGTAGGAGTAAGCTAACCGGTCCGTTTTTCTAGTTAGTCAGCTCCCAACGATTGCCGATTTCGCCAATGAAGACCAACATTATGTCTTACTTGCAACATTGAACCTCATGATTTTCCAAGAATTCCAACCGATCTTTTGCAAATTAACATAACATAAAGGTCTTCCAATTCTTAGCTTTAGGAGGAAAAAGAAATGCATTAAAAGCCGAAAGCTTTTTCAGAGTGTGACACAAGCTCAAACACATCATTTTGGGCGATGCTAAAACTACGGTGGGTTATCATTCCTAGGATGGGTCCTACAACACACATATTATTCGCCATTGAGCTTGAAAAACTGCCGACTTCGACTTCATGCTAACACAAGAATCGTGAAGAACAGATGGATCTGTGGGCCTAGAATGCCGCTTACTCCAAACCGCACAAATGAGAAAGTCACATGTTAGATGGTTAGGTGTCCTCGCCAGGGGACCGGATGTGTTAATGATACACGGGTTCGAGGTCGCAGGACCAGCGGGTTTGAAAAAGGAGGAAAAAAAATATCGACCAATTGGTGCAAACCGCATAGAGATGCGAGAGCCCACCAAATGGTATGCGCCTCGGAACACTGATTGCCTTACCGAGAGAAAGAAACAAAGGTCAAATATCCCTAGAAATCACAAGACTTCGCTGGGACAAAATCACAACCATGCCAACAATTACCAACTACTATACATAATTGGGCCGACATATGCCTAAAACGAGAAAAAAACATCAATGACACTATTGACCGCTCTGGTATGGCAGAAAGTGTTAAAGGGGGAGGGTGAGGTGGGAGACTTGATCAATAGGTGCAAATCCAAAGAGCTCAAGAGAACGCCGATAAAGGGTAGAGAGAAAAACTAACCTATAAATAGAGGAAAACTCAAGAGGGAGATGGAAAAGACGTCCCCATCCAAGGAATGATGGTTCTATTGCTAAAGCAATGGAACCATGGCATTCCCTAGGATGGGTCCTAAAAACACATATTCGGGCCATTTAAGAGGAACCTACCTCAAATACCAAGATTTCAAAGCAAAGTGATGATTTGGCGAACATGGGATGCTACAAGCGGTAAGTGATATTGTGGTTGGATCGCATGCGTGGTCTTTGCTTTGGCGGACTAACATAGCAAGCTGGGGTGCAAGGGGAAGGAACATTGATGGGGTTGTGGAAGAAAGCAATTGATGCGGCGGCAACCCCCCGAGAGGTGAGCTATGTTCGACTAGAGACTAAGGTGGAAAGACAAGCAGCCACATGCAAGGAGGAAGCTGGCAAAAATGGAACCCCATAAGACACATACCACCGTGGCTTAAACCGGCCCAGGAGAGGAGTAACCCCGACAAAGTAGAAGTAGCACGAGATTGAAGGATAGAGACCAGGACCAAGCCCATAAAGGATGAAGAGAAATGATTGTAACATGGGAAAATATCTGAAAAGCCATTAAAGAAACATTAGAACGATGAATAAGATCGACTCCAAATGCACAACTTGGTCTCCCACAAGCGTTCAACACTAGCAAAGTGTGTACAATGCTGTCAAATAATGTTAAACTAAATCATAAGTCAAGAACCTTTGTAACAATTTAAGCCAACCATCGGGACCTAATCTAATATAACATCCTATGAGATAAAATCCATAATGGGGCACAATGAATAATAATAAAGAAATCATGAAGATAAATGGTCATAAAGAGAAAAATCACACCGCAGGGCGAATAATGCCACATGGCGGCGCTGTAGGCTGAGAGGCGATCGGTCGCCACTCTCGGTGCATCTGACGTGCTAACTTCAACTTGTGAGAATCATCAGCAGAAAGAGCAATGCCAGAATGATCATCAAAATCAAAGGCAACATCATATCCCTCTCGGTCAGCAATGACTAAAAATTTCATGCTCTGTTGGGTGGCCATTTTACCTTCCTCAATGATCGGAGCACTACATCCTGGAACTCGAGGGAGATAATGCCATTAAACGCGGAATGCAATTCACGAAATGCTCATTCTGAGCACATAAAAACTCATATTGATGACAAGAAGACTCAAGGGCTAAAAATTTGCATCGACCAGGCGCAACGCCCCGCACCTCCAATCGCAGTGGCCTCAATTTGTTCATGGACGAGGATTGGGCGTGATAAAGATGTTTGTAAGTCCCCGGATTTGAGACATCCAAGGTGTAAGGTTTGAAGTAATTGTGGTAAGAGGTCTTGAGAGGGCTGGTGTTGATTCTATAGAAGGCAAGGGGTGACCCACCCAATGGAGGGACCGGCCGTGGCATGAGAGAATATTGGGGGGAGGTATGGAAACCGATGCAACCGAGAGGGGAGTAATCCGAGAAGGCCCAAGAAATGCGAACATGTGGGGCAAACTTGAGGAACCTAAGCTTAAAGCAGACTAAAACCAAAGCGCGAGTGATTCCAAACGGATCGGAGGGGTAGAGATGGCGTAAATATTAGAGCTTCGAAAAAGCGCACAGATATGGGCGCGGCGGGCGAAGGAGGTGCGGTGAAGCGCCCATAAGTAGGGTAATCCGCTTCCCTCCTCAAGGCGAGGGAAGTGCGGCCTCGTTTGGCGTGGTTTGATCCGCCATAAGAACTGAAAGAACTTTGCACCATAAAAAACAACCATTAGTGAGATTGCGAGAAGCGATATTATTTACGTAAACTAATCCAGAGAAGAAGATAATAAAAATGTGTGAGCTAACAAACAAATGAACAAGTCCTTCACTGCCTAATTTCACCTATATGTTAAAAAGTAAATCAAAAGACTTAAACGTATTACCCGTATACTCCCCAGAAACAACTGATGATTAACACTACAAACCCCTCTATCTTTAAGCCACTAAAGTAAAATCAACTTCTCCCAAACACACAAAGTTCTAAAAGGGAGTGAACAAATCTAGTTAGTTGGAACAATTCGAATTATCTAAACAATAAATGGACCCAAAATACAAAAAAAATCGACTTGACGAACAAATTGACCTTATTTTACCCGAAGAACGATCCCAAACACTATAAATCTAAGCCTATGGGGTCAAAAGAAGATAAATGCCATAGGTTGAACAAGCAATAAAGCCAACGATAAGCCACAAAGATCTACCTCTAAGCCTATCCCTAAAACCAACCTAAAGGGTAATCTGAAAAACACCTACACACCACAAAAAATACTAGCTAGAAACCCCTTATACCATTACACCCCCTAGCAAACCCCCTAGCAAACACACTATCTAAGCAAACATACAAAACCAAAAGCAACCCATTAGCAAAGGAAAAAAGGATCAATCTAAATGAAATGGAAAAATCGGGACCATTGGGTTTATGGCTCTGGAATGACCACAGGCCGGAGACTAGGACGGACGCTTGGGCGAGATTTTAAAACGAGGATGCAATATGGGGATAAAAAGGGGTAAAAGGGGGTAAAAGGGGATACAATGAGAGATGCAATATGGGGATAAAAGGGGATAAACAGAGGTAGGCCGTAGAACAACAGACCGAGGGAACATCAGGCGCAGGCCCAAAACCGATTCAGGATCGGAAGAACAGGATCGGAAGGGCAATGATTGGAGGGAGCTCAACGGACTCTCATATTTGATCAAATCGGGCCAGGTTGGAATAATTCAGGATGACGGAGGCATGGTTTGAAGGTAAGACAAGTATCACGTGAGATATGATTCCTTCCCATCCACGGGTACATGACCCACATGCATTCCTCGAGCAATGATTCCAAACGAGCAAGAGTAGAACTGAAGTATTGACTTACCTGAACCGCAAATTTAAAGCTCTGCTAACGCCCAATCATGCAACAAGACAGATCCGGATTATTCTGAGATTCACAAATATCTGAAAAATTAACCACAAATCGACCCAGGAAGAGTCTTCCGATTATCATGTCAACAGTAACCGTGATGCCGGGATGCCTCATATAGACTCAATCCGACTCCCAAGAACTGAACCGCCATACTTTATAACAGAGGAAAGTAAACAACCCACAATGCAGCATCCAAAGATCAGGAAAGAAGCATGGAGAGCCCAAGGCAAGATCGGAACCCATTTGCAGACAATAAAGCTCAAATGAACAAGACCCATGTAAATAATCTCTCTGAATACTTCCGACGCGGAGAAGGGCCGAAGAATACGGAGCCAAAAGCAAAAAAAATGCCCGAGCCCAAGAACCTAAAAATAACAAAAAAGGAACCCAAATCAAAGAAACCGATCCAAAACATAAAACCAATCAAAAGGAGTTCGTTAAAGGGCATATTCAAATGCTACAGATCTCTCGATGAGACCAAAAGGAAAGTCATCAGGTTTTTAACTGGTTTATTCTGTGCAGACGATCCAAATTCGAGACATACCAGAGCTAGAAGAATAAGGACCAGAGACTCTAGTCAGCCATAGACTTGGCGACTAACCACCAATCAACATCCCTGCCTGAACGTCCTACAAGATACAACAGACGGGAGCAGCATACAATAAAAAACTTCAATGATGGTCGGCTCCTGCCTGAGATTAAGCACGCATCTCGATCGCGAACCTAATTCCCTACCAGCTCAGTCCAAACAATGAAGGAATTAAGCCATACCTAGGTAGGAGACGCTGGGAAGACTTGATCAATAGGTGCAAATCCAACAACAGCTCAAGAGAACGCCGATAAGAGGTAGAGAGAAAAACGAACCTATAAATAGAGGAAAACTGAAGAGGGGAGATGGAAAGACGTCCCCATCCAAGGAATGATGGTTCTATTGCTAAAGCAATAGAACCATGGCATTCCCTTTAAAAACTTCTGTCATTGCAATAACAAAGTTGACAGCAATGGCTAGGACAATACTAGTTCTCAATGTGCTTGTTATTGAAAGAAACAACTATAAGACAGACCGTAGTAGTGGAAATAAAAACAACTAGAAACCTAATGTTCTATAAATAACAAACATTCATGCCAAAGCAATCCATAATTATAAAGCAACCATCCACTAAACAACACTGAAGGATTGAATACATATCACGAAAAGAATAGCATTTTACGCTCTATTTAATCGGAAGTACTATATCCACTCTTATCGTTTGCAGGGTGATAACAGTCAATAAACACAAAATATCGAATAAGAGTCAATAAATACGGGGATCCTTGTCACCTAGATGGTAATCACAATAGTCTGTAATTGTGCATACGTCAATGGCTCTTCTAAAGGACAACCCATTGATGCGTTAGCATCTTGTTTCTTTGAATTTGTATGGAAGCATCGTGGCATTTAGTTCTAGGGTTTAGAAAGGCTTTGGGTTTGGGGAGTTGTAGTAGAGCTTTTTACGTTGCTTGTTTTCAAGCTTGAGATCTCTTCTTTCATGCTGGACCTTAACACGTATGCAGAACATCCATTACTGATGAAATACTTTGCACTGCACATCCGAAAAGATCATCCAGCTTAATGGTTTGTTTTTTCGACCCATTTCATGATCGATTCCCTGCAAAACGACTCATGGCATGCATAAAACCTCAATTTCGGATCTGCATATGGGCTGTGGTAAGCAGGTCTTTAAACGTTTGGAGTTTTCACGGCTTTTTGACGGCATATCAGTAAATGGGTTGTGATAAACAGGATCTACGCATTTCTTTAAAGCTCTGGATTTAATCTTTTTAAATCTGGCCTTCTTATTGTTCGTTTCATTGCAAAGCGACCCATTTCTGTATTAGGTAATTGATGGTCTGTTATTGCTGAAAAGGGGCCTTTAGGAAGTCATTTGCAAAACTTATGCCTCTCATTTTAGTCATTATGTATTACTTAGAATGTATCATTGCATATCAATCTAGATACCCTCACACATGAAGGTGGAGCACATTCTTGTGCAGGCTGCAACTAATAAGGTTTCGGTTGCTTGAATGTGTATGATAAAAGATTTCCAACTAATTTTTAAACTTGCATTAGTTTCAGATGAGCTAAATGGACTACAGTCTGAAGCTATGACATGAAATGCATACAATTTTAGCTACATGGAACTTCTTACATCGAACTTCACAGGGAAGGTCCTTGGATGAACTAATCATGGCTGTAATGTGCTTCAGAATGGTTAGAATGGTGATGCTTCACAAGCAAATTTCTAGAAATGAGGCTTTTGCAATCCCGAGGTTCCACAATCAAGGAGCATTGTTTGTAAGTCTAAATTTGGTATGTTTATTTCTACATCTTCTTTCTATGTTCACCTTTAGGAAAGCTAAAATTTGCCATGATGACATGTTGCGTCCATCATGAAGACACTAGCAACAAAGCAGGATCTTTGCTGCTTAGATAAAGACGCTTCTGAAAATGAATCTGGAGTATCAGTAGTTAATCTTCATGTCTTCGCATTATGAAGCCAAATTAAAGTGGGCCAAGGAATTTGTGGAGTTATTATAGAGGACTTCTTTCCAATATCTAGTCCCTCTTCTTCCAACAATGAGACTCTCCAGAATGCAGTAGATCAACAATAGCTTTTGGTTTGATTGATTTTGGATTCAATTTCTATGCGACATATTTGAACTGTCTAAAGCATTTGACAAGCTTTTGAAGCATAGCTTGATGTATTGGCATGCCAACATTTGGTGCCATAATATTTTAGGAGAGGACAAGCAAACATGAGGCTTTCCTTCTGGACACTTACGATCCCACTCTTCAAATCAGCTCAACCATATACTGTTTTTCAATGATAGGTTATTTTCATTAAATCTTGATAAATTATACTCGCCAAAATTTATATTGGATCCTGAGTCTGCACATTGCTCTGATGCTAATAATTCTAGTGGCATGATGTGCTTGGTTTAACTCAACTCATTTTTCTTAAATAAGAGACTATATGCTATCAATGATGCTAATCATTCTAATGGCATGATGTTGGTTTAACTCAACTCATTTTTTTTAAATAGGAGACTATTTCCTATTGTATGCGATCAAAGGCCATTATTGGAGGGATTTCAAATTGGCCATGTTCATTATTGAATTTAGGCACTCCATTTGACATAATTTCTTTAAATGATTGAATCTGGTAATCATTGTCAACTTTGTGGTTAATCTATTCACAGGCGTGATTGTCACGTGTTTTGGCTTTAGCCTATAGCATTTTGCTTTTTTTTTTTCCCCATGGTTGCAAAGAGCACGAAAGCTCTTTCTACTACATTAACTTGAACAAGAACATGCTTTGGACCAATTCATGCAAATTAACTTGAACAAGATTATCTTGTGCAATTGTTGCCGAAGATAGTTATAACATAAGATTTCTAATGGATAGGGGTGGTATTCGTATGTCCAAAACATACTTTTCTGATGTCAGCAAATAGGGCGCGAGATTTCTAAGGTTGGGTTATTTTTGTTGGAGGCAGTTTCGTTTTAAAGAGGATGTTCTGCCAGACGGGTCGGCGGCACATGGATGCGATGGAGGAGAGGAGGAGCAGTCTGCACGGTGTTGGATAAGCTTTGCAGTGTGGTGCAAAAGAACGGTCAGGTTAAGCTTTGAAGTGCACTGCAGATGGCGGTGGTTAAGCTTGTGCGTTCTATGTTATAGCTGCTGGAAGGAAGCTTCTTGGATCTTCGAAGCAAGCTTCTTGAATCTTCTGTGATTGTTGCGTTATTCTTCTTGCATCTTCCGTGATTCGGATGAGCATTAGATAAGCAAGGCCACGTAGATTTGAGCAGGATAATGCAGCCATTTTCTTTCCAATTTTTTTTTGCCGCAATAGTCAGTACATATTCTGTTATTGCATAGTGATGATTTTAGGATTTGCAGTAATGTTGATTGCTTCATGAAAAAGCATTGGTACTTCTCATGGGGGTTCGAATCCTCAATTGTTTTGCAGAATGTGCACGATATTGCTGTGTGGATAACTGCATTGCTATTAAACTGTTGCTTTAACATGCATGCAATGATTTCAGGGAAATCATGTTGTTTGTATGTGTTTTCGCAATTCTATTGTTGTGCTACATCTATGTACTTGTCAGCTTTATTCATTTTTCCATGGTATGTATTAGGTAGAGTAGATGGTATTGTATAATGACGGCCCCAATTTATGGATTTGGCATATGCCATGGAATATTCCATGGATCAACGGCTAGGGTTGGACGAGCATATGGGTTGGACGAGTTCATGCTAGTTTAATATATCGACATGGTCCATAAAGCAAGATGCTTTTGCAATGTGGGGTGCCAAAATGAATAGATGCAAGACAACACCAAGAGAAGCTCAACGCGCAACATTAGAATTCAATGTCAATATTTATTTTGATAATATGTAACAGTGAAGAGAAATCCTCGGCCTGGATGCCAAAATTGTGTCTAATATCTGATATTCTGGAACAATGTATGAAAGTATGATTTTCGTCTTCAACACATCCTCGCCTTGCATATTCTACATGACGGTTTTTTTCACGGTATTTTCACCCATCCACTTGCTTTCTATTTCAGATTGTGTGACCCGGTTCTATACGGCTATTAGTTTCCTTTGTGTCAAGGGATGTTGGCCTTTAAATATAGGTGGCTCTCGATGTTCTCATGCAATTAACATCCGCAGATTGGTGCATTCTCTTCCCTGGATCAGCCCATAATTTTTCAATGCCATCCTTTCAAGTAAAGCTCGGACTTCATCTTTCTCTGTTGGCCATGAAGAGCTCTCTAAACCCCATTTACCAGCCCATGCCGACAGCTTCCTTTGCCATTCTGAGTTTTCCATTGCTTGATGTGACAACCTATTCGGACTTTGTGCTTTAACCCTGTTATAGAAATTTATAGCATGAAAAAGCCCTTCTAACTCAAGCGGGAACATACCTGCCTCTGCTAGAGTTATGGCGTACGGAGTCTGCTATAATATACTAAGTTAACAATATCTAACTATGCTCTAGTCGTTGTATAAACCATCCCCATATGGATGCACTTCAACCATCGACATTAATTAATTTCCTCCAAATTCCCCGTTGTTTTGACGCATAATTGTGTAGGGCGTCCAAATGGCTGGCTTGGACCACTATGACCAGCCATTATCACGAACAATATCATGAATGTCAATTACATAAAGTGATGTTGCACATGAATTCAGTGGGAATATTAGGATCATATCTTCAGGAGGTGATGGATATGCACACTCAGTTGTGTCATTTGACACTCCATTGACATGTACCATTGACAGTTTTATTTTGCTAAGGTCTTCCCTCGAAAATCCTTTGGGGCGGGTTTTTTTTTTTTTTTTTAATTCTGGACAATAGTACATCTATTGTGCTCTTTCTTTGGGCCTATTGGTGTTCGTGGACGCTAAAAACCCATTCAATTCAATTATATTATCTCGCTTACATATCTGTGGACATTAACATGCCTGCCTGCCTGCCTGTCTGTTGAAAAACTCCAATCACTTCTTTATTGTAGTCAATAATCTGAACCTCTCCTAGAGATTCTGTCCGTCTGTCTATTGAAAAACTCCAATCACTTCTTTATTGTAGTCAATAATCTGAAGCTCTCTTACTGTGTGAACATAATAAAGTAGAACTCCCAATCCCTTCTTTATTGTAGCCAAAATTCATATTGACCAGTTGGTCTCTAGTAGATGTTATTAGGTAGATGTTAATAACATTATTCTATTCTGTATATACATTCTGATACGAGTAGGCCATGAATTTATAGGCACTTGAAAGATTAAAGACTACTTTGAAATAAAATACCCTTTCTATATCTCTTCCTAACGTTTATCAAGTGGCTAGATCTCATAACTTGAAAAAACCTATTCATATATTGAGATTAAAGATGTTCACATAGTATCCTTGGTAATGTTTCAACTCAAAATTCTTATCACGTGTGGATGTCCCATTCCCTTATATACAACTAGTTGGATGCAATGAATGTTCAACCACTATGTATAGGTGCAATAAATGTTCAACAACAATGCATTTAAGTATGTTCTTTGATGGTCAATGCAATGACCACACATATAGTATAGGATTACCAAAGTGACGACTCCCTTCAATCCGGTTTTACTATCACTCAGGGATAGGTTCTATACGTACAAAATTAAAATTTCTGACGTATAAAGTTAAAAAATACGTATTTTTTAATAAAATACGTATTTAACGATAAATACCTCGGCCACGTGGAAAAAATCTTCGGCGTCGTAAAATGAAAGGCGTGCGAAAATTTTTCGCAGACGCTGAAAGAAAGGCAATAAAGGACAAAGGACCCGACATTCGCAAGACGCGGATAATGATACAGCGGCGAAAAATCGACGCTAATCAGTGCAGGGTGTTCGGTGTTTGGCAAAAAAAATACTGAAAAAAAAAACAATTTAGACGTCTGTGAAAACAACTAAATCAGCGACGCGAAAAAAGTCAGCGTCTGACGTATGGGAGGCGTCTGTGAAAAATTTTGGTTTTAGCGTCGGCAGGAAATCGAAAAATTTTCGGCGTCGCTGATATAGTTGTTTTCGTCTGCAGACGCCGAAAAATCTTCCGACGGAATTGTTTTTGCCGTATTTTGCGTTTTTATACAGAATTTGTGCCAGTATCATACAATTCATAATGTATTCAGTATAAAAGCGTCTGACTATCCCCGCTATCACTGTCCTTTTGCAACATGGCCAAGAACTAAGCTAATCACAAAGTCATAGTTCCATTACATTTGTATAAATGTGAAATCACTATGACCCACCACTATCACTATCAAGATCATGAATGTCAATTACAGAAAGTAATGTTGCACACAAATTCAGCAAGAATACTCGTAATATATCTTTAGGAGGTGATGGATATGCGATTCGGTTGTGTCATTTGATATTCCATTGAGCGATTTTATCAAGATGTTTATTGCTATTTCCCCTCGAAAATCTTTTGGGGTGGTTTTTTTTTTTTTATTTTTTATTTTTAAACAATAGTATATCTAATGTGCTCTTTCTTTGAGCCTATTGGTCTTCGTGGATGTTAAAAACCCATTCAATTCATTTACATTATTTCATTTACGTATCCGTGGATATTAATATGCATGCTTGCCTGTTGAAAATCTCTAATCACTTCTTTATTGTAGTCAATAATCTGAACCTCTCCTAGAGATTTTGTCTGTTTATCTGTTGAAAAACTCCAATCACTTCTTTATTGTAGTCGATAATCAGAACCTCTCCTACATATTTTTGGCATTGCAATTGCATATTGTTTCACAAGACTAAAAATAGTTGGTTTCGTGAAAGATGTACTTTTTTGCATTTGTATGAAATTGGGTCATTGAAAGATATACTTTTATTTGTAGTTGTCTTTCTAGCCTTGAGATGATGAAATAATAGCAAAAGTTGTGTTTTGATTTCAAAGATCTGATTAAGTGGTTTAACGTGATGACATAGAGTCCTATGCAGGGATGTTAAGAGTTGTGGGCCCCCCCTAGAAATTCTTAGTAAATAGGTCAATAGATGTAGAAATTGTTAGTAAATAGGTCAATAGATGTAGACAAGTATGGGGAACAATGAACCCACATAAAGCATAATGTGCTATAAATTTGCTACACATAAGTATAAGACATAACGTGCTAGAAAATTTACTACAATGTAACTTTCATGTGGGTTCTCTAGGATAGACTGTTACAAGGAGTCCGTTCTTCATGAACAAAGAGAGTTTCACTCACCGTTCCTTCACTGCCTTTGGTAAAGTGACAAATGCCGAGATTAGAATCCAAGTGGACGCCAACGCCATCAAAACCTGATATGTAGAAGCTTGATGGTTTCTTCTGCAAGCTTCTTCTGACCGCCAAAACTCCCTCACAGACAGACTAAACTGTATGGATGAAGCCTTCTAGAGGCTAGCCATACTTTGTAATGATATCTGTTTTATCTGCCCTGAATCCGTCTATGTCTATATTGTATTTGCGGATGTTCAGGTTCTTCTTCACCGTCTTCTCCACCATGAAGACACAGATACAGTCGTCCAACTCCTCACATGAGAGAACCAACCCCAACTTTTCGAAGGCTCCGTCCATGTTCTCTCTTGATTGCAGGACTACATCATATTTTGAGCCATCACGCTCCCAGATTACATACCATTCAACTCCCTCGGGGTAGAAGCTGTCTCACGGCAAAATCGACCGAGCTCACATGTTATCAATCTGCCGTCATCAATTTGGGGTACTTCTTGCCTCTCTTGATGGCGCTGTTGGTGAACTAGTTATTGTAACCAGTGATCTCTTGCGAGCTGCACAAGGAATATTTATGTTAGCCATTTCAATATATTATGAGTCTAATAAATATACATCAAGCACACACATCTTGCACTAAGCGCGACAAGGTAACTAAAAAGATTAAAAAGAGGTAAGTGTGAGGACAATGACTAATAATTTGCGCATAGTGTGAGTCGAAGGGCATTCCACTCTTTTTTAAAACATAATAGTAGAGCCATTACATTTAAGAAATGCACAGTCTTTAAATTAAAAAAGATCGTTGCAGAAACCTAAGCTAATCTAAAGAAAACACTAGAAAGAAAAAGACACAAGCAGACATTAGGTTTTTTTTTTGAGATTAAAAAGGGCCTTGAGAACATGCCAACTAAGCCAAATGAAGATAAATGAAACCAATCAATCGAGAAATCGAACCCGTCGATTCGGATCCGGTCCGATAAAAAAAATTATAACTAACTTAGATCCACATTTTCTAGCATAACTGTTGATAGAAAAGTCAAAATGAGCTCTCGTTTAGTGCAATATATAGATCTCGTTGAGATCTTTCCAACCTTAGATGCTTTGCATATATTTTAACCACTTATGATTGTCAAAACTAAAAAAACTATGGTTTTTACCATTTTTTACTATCCTATGCAAACCACCCAAGGTTGGAAAGGTCTCAATGAGATCTATCTATTGCACCAAACAAGAGCTCATTAGGACTTTTCTATCGACATTTATGCTAGAAAATGTGATCCAGCGAGTTAGTTATAACTGTTTTGCTGACTGGATTACCAGTTCTGTTTTCTGGTTGGTAGTTCATATAGCTTAATCAGAGAAGGCCCTTTTATGATCTCAAAAAATCCCTAATGTTAGAGTCAAAATGCTTAGAAAACATGTTGATTAGACCTGGAATCTGTATCAGGAAGCTTGAAAAATGTATCGAGAGCTGGAGGTCCCTAAATCACTCCGGGATTTTTGTGGCGGGCCGAAAATTGATTTAAGAATAGGAAATTGGAAGAATCGACTGAGATTACTGTCGAGATAGGAAGATTGCTCAAGAAATAGGAAGGTGATTCACTGTCGGAATAGGAATAAGAATAGGAAGGAGCTCGAAAACTTTTGGTGTAAGAAGGAAAAGAGAAGGTTCGATCGTTTGAATTTATTATGGTACTAGTTCAGGTGCCCAGCGTTGCTAGGCACCGTTTGGAACTTGTAATGTTAGGAACCTATAAATGGTATGGGTGCATTGTGAAATCACACTATATCTAGCATTGTAAATAACAAATAATAGGATAGCAATGCATGATCATTATGGGGATTTGAGCTTAATAATACTGAAAACATTTTAAATCACTATTGTTCTAATATTTGATATTTAAGCTCAATTGTAAAAGAAGATAAGATGGGGTTATTTCCACAAAGACATCAATGCAATAGCACATCTTAAGTTCTAGATAGAAATAGTGCCCAGCATTATTGAGCATTATTGAGCATATGTTGGAAATCTATAAATGATTCCAATAAGGTCCCTATGCTTAAATTATGTTATTTCTATTCACAAAAGTACACATTGCAGAGCTAGGCCATGTTACAGTATAAGAAATCTAGAGGAACTACGGGGCTATTTCATCCCGTACGATCTCTTTGTAGACAACATTTGGACCAGGTACAATGCTATCTTCAACTGCTATGGCGGTCACAAATCCCAGCATGGTCATTCTTTTGATTCTTTTGACGGAAAGAAACTTGAATTTGTTTTTCATGACATGCATAAAACTACAACAGAAAAGGCTCAGTATAGATTTTGCACTGACAATGAAACAGACATGATACTCTGATACATAAATATCCTGAGCTGTGCTTTCGAAGTAGGCAGAACTTGAGCTTCAGGATCTGAAATCTTTGCAGATGTAAGTGGAGACTGTTTTGGTGCATTCTTCGCAGGTGCATTCTACAAATAGAGAAAGGAATTATATATTAAGCTCCCCAAACTCCCCCAAACTCCTGTATCTACAATTGTATTTGACATGCATAAATTATATCTGCGATCCAACTTATATAATGTACTTGCCCAATATAGATGCGTCTCTGAAGCATTGAGAACCTTCCCAAGTGACCACCTTAGAGCTCCATATACTCTCATAACTGCACACAGACATAGAATATACAAATTCACAAATTTGTTAACACATACATACGTATTAGCTATCAACTTGGTCAGCTTTATTAAGAACAACTCGAATCAAATTTTATCTTCATGACAATGTAAAGATCCCATAACCCGTTTGAATTCGTCACTGATGGCAAGTTTATGTGGGTCAAAAAGCAGTAAAAGATCACATTTTATTGCAAACCATTCTGTAACGCTTGTAAATCCGTAGCTTCTTTGTGCTCGTTGTTTTTCACCAGGTGCATCAACAAAAGTAACATGCTCTAACAACTGTCCAGAGAGATTCCTTTATGTAGTTTATTTGAATCAAACCGGCCATTTGCACATTTTAAACTGGTTGCTTACAGGATGTGGCAACTGAGCACTCAAATTTGGAGAGAAATGCTGTTCCAAATCTTGCTAAATCACTAAAAGGCATATCAGCCTGGACTGCAATTGTATTGCCTTTGCACCAGACTGCAAAAAAATGGATGCGCAGATGTATCTTGAAAGATGGCACTCCCATCATATTAAGAAGTTTTCATGAGATCAGAAAAGGCTCAGTATAGATTTTGCACTGACAATGAAACAGGCATGATACTCTGATACGTAAATATCCTGAGCTGTGCCGCAGGTCCATTCTACAAATAGAGAAAGGAAATATATATTAAGACAATTGTTACCACTCCCCAAACTCCCCCAAACTCCTGTATCTACAATTGTATTTGACATGCATAAATTATATCTGCGATCCAACTTATATAATGTACTTGCCCGATATAGATGCGTCTCTGAAGCATGACCTCTGAAGCATTGAGAACCTTCCCAAGTGACCACCTTAGAGCTCCATACACTCTCATAACTGCACACAGACATGGAATATACAAATTCACAAATTTGTTAACACATACATACGTATTAGCTATCAACTTGGTCAGCTTTATTAATAACAACTCGAATCAAATTTTATCATCATGACAACGTAAAGATCCCATAACCTGTTTGAATTCGTCACTGATGGCAAGTTTATGTGGGTCAAAAAGCAGTAAAAGATCACATTTTATTGCAAACCATAAATACGTAGCTTCTTTGTGCCCGTTGTTTTTCACCAGTCAATACACCAGGTGTATCAACAAAAGTAACATGCTTTAACAACTGTGCAGAGAGATTCCTTTATGTAGCTTATTTGAATCAAACTGGCCATTCGCACATTTTAAACTGGTTGCTTACAGGATGTGGCAACTGAGAGCACTCAAATTTGGAGAGAAATGCTGTTCCAAATCTTGCTAAATCACTAAAAGGCATATCAGCCTGGACTGCAATTGTATTGCCTCTGCATCAGACTGCAAAAAAATGGATGCGCAGATGCATCTTGAAAGCTGGCACTCCTATCATGTTAAGAAGTTTTCATGAGATGATCTTTATTGCGAATTATCATGGTTTTATCCTTGAATAGAAGACAGACCTGCAGTACAATCCTGTCATGACCAAATTAACATTTTATGCCCTGGTAGTTCGGATGTTATATTGCGATGTTAGAGATGATCAATGAGCATACTCAAATAGAGAAGTAGGAGTACGAATGTAATTTGAATCACTTACAACGTGAATGAAATGGATGGCGGAGCCATGCATTACCACATGGTAAAACTATGGTAACATTCGAGCTTTGATCTCGTGCGAGCTGTGGTAGGCTCGTCCTTAGGACCCTGCCTTGCAAATTTCAAGACCAACCATGGCCTATGCACAACCCCGTTCTGGCCCTGTCTTCCTTTAGATGCAAGCCATGCTTGCTCAGAACCTGCTTGCAGCAACCACAGTTCGTCAAGCCAGCAACTACGGTTCTTCAAGACAGCAACCACGGTCCTTCTAGGCCTCTACATCGCCAGACACGGGAGGAGAGAAAAAAAAAGGGGAGACGGACGGAAGGCCATGATGATGCCACGTGTCTTGAGTAAATCTTAGCCGCCCAATTTAGGGCGCGGTTCACTACTTACACCAAAACATTATAATATAAGATTGTACAGTTATTAGTGGTGGACATATGCCATTAAAACATAGTAGGCTATTTAGATGCCTATATATATAAAAGATAATTTTCAGCCCGCCCGCCATGAAAATAATACCTTAAGACGGGCATTAAAAAGTTAATTTAAAATTTAAAACTGTTTACCCCACCTGCGACTATCCCTTTCCCCGAACTACCTTTCAATCATTCGCCTTTTTAAATTGCCCCACCAATTATAGCTTTCTTGGCTCATTCAGTTTACAGAATTTTGTGTTTTCCTTCTGGCTACTAAGGAAACACAAGAACTCTGTGTCTTCAATAGTGAATTTGGATGTCGCCAAGAAGAAAGCTTGCTGAAGCTCTGGATCAAGCATCCACGTCCCAAGTAGCTACTGTATCAACATTATTGAAGTCAAATACCCTTCATTGGCTGATCCACTTTAACACATGTTTGCAGATTCATAAAAAACAAAAGGAATCTACAGAGTTGAGGTTGCAAATTGGAGAAGCATGTTGCTTGTTAACAGAAAATAGCAAAGATGCTATTGGCAGGGGGATTGTTGATAATATAGCGCCAACTACAGCATGCCATGGAGTGCTCCTGGGTCCTGGTTACATTCGAATCAGAGTTACAGACTGCTTTGTTGCACGGTCCGGGATAGTCACCTGTCACACGGCTCACTAACCCTACCAAGAACACATGCAAGAGCAGAGACATTGGGATAATCAGTGGGTAGTTTCTTGGCTTGGCTAAGAAAACTTCTTAGAGAGGTATATATGCATGCAATAATTCAATCCACTTGCATCTACTGTAGCATTTCAATACATAAAATAGTTTACCATTTTATTTTTTTTGCGCTGACATAAATACATTGATGCGCTGTCTTGCTAATAATATATACATGTAACTAGAACTTGCTTCAAGATAGTAATTCAATACTCTAGGAACAAAATAAACACATATTGCATATAGTAATAAAATAGCATTATAGTGGAAGTCATACAGAATTAGTATTATTCATCATGAATAAGATGCCCTCCTATCCTCTCGATTTCATATATCCCACGCTCAGGAATCCATTCCAGGAAGATCACAACCTTGTAGAGATCAGAAGAATGTCTTCTAGGATTTATGACGACCATAATAAGCCAGTCCTCCAACATAACATCCCCTCTGTCGAGCTCTGGCCAAGTCTTCATAATTCATCGACATGTGATGGAGTCAATATTTTTCGGGGATCGTGAAGCTTTGTCTAGATCTTGCCATCAAGAGGCCAAGGATGTAGATGTCAAAGAAAGGGTCGTATGCAAACCAGGCCCTGTGTTGCTATTTATGCCCTGGAGAATATGTGCATGTTTATTATACCAATTAGTGGTTGCATCAGTGAGTACAATGTACCCAACTGTATGTATTAAGTGGTAGTACTTTTCATGTGGTAATTAACTAAATCTAATATAAACAGTAAATAGGTTTATACATAAATATATATTAGGTGCATTATTGTCACACTACTTTGTTTGCCTCGCGCTAGGCACGAGCTGATAATATTATTTGTTTTTTTCCTTTAAATATGCAGTCCAACTTCGGGATAGGGCGAGATATATAATTTTATAACCTGACTAGAAATGGAGCCCAGCGTTGCTGGGCATAGCTAAGAACTATAAATGATACACTGGAGCAATTGCTAAATGAACTCACATTGTTAAGATTGCACAATTAAGAGCGTTCAACTGCGTTTTCCAATTCCCCCAAAGTTCCCCTAGCTTTTCCTTTTTCCCTTTGCCTTTTTTCGCTTTCCCTTTCTTTTTTTTCCCCTCTTGTCGTGGGGGCACATCGCCTCCGATTGAAACAGTATATTTGGGCTCGTGGAAGCGGGAGCAAAAGGCTTTGCCGTGTTGCCACCGTGGCAATTGAGGATGAATGTCATGCCCTCCGGACACGCCAAAGATTTGCCCATATCCAGAGCGATATGTTCGATTACTAGTGCACGGCGGTAGTTGCATCGGTTATTGGCTGCGGCGTCAGGTGGGTTTGTTGGGGTCATACCTCAGGGAGGTTATGGATGCGGACTTCGTTTGTGTCCCGGGGACTGTGATTGAACTCTGCTATGCACAGTATACGATTGTGCCTGGCGGTTTATCGCTAAAGTTTTTCCCTCAAAACCGGGGTTTTAATCCCGAGTAATATTCTTTGCTCTCTTTGTTTGGGTCCCATAGGCCAATTGGTCTCCGTGGACGCTAAAAACCTATTCTATTCTATTCTATTCTTTTTCTGTTTTCTTATTTACCTTTTTCCACTATCCCATTTCTTTCATTCCCTTTTCCCTTTTTGCCCCTTCCTGTTTTTTTTCTTTTCTATTTTCCCATTCCTTTTCTCCTATTTCTGTTTGCCATACATTTTCCTATTTTTTTTCCTTTCCCTTTTTCCTTTTCTATTTTCCTTTTCGCCGCGTTTTTCTTTTCCTTTTTCCTTCTTTCTCTTTTTTATTCCCATCCCCTTTCTATTTTCCCATTCTACTCCTATGTTTTCTCTTTTCCCCTTTTTTCTTTGCCCATCCCTACCTTCCCTTTTCCTATTCTCCTTTCCCTTTTTCCTTCTCTCTTTTCCATTTTTCCACTCCCCGTTTTTTCCCCTTTTCTTTATTTCCCTTCTTCATTTTACCTTCCTTTTTTCCTTCTATCTTTTTCCTTTTCTCCTTTTTTTTTTTTCTTTTTTTTCCTTTCCCTTTCCCCTTTCCCTTTCCCTTTTCCGATGGCCCTTTTTCCATTACCTTATAGCCCTTTTTTTCGTTCGTCCCTTCTCCTCCTCTCCCAACCCTTTCTCTCTTCCCTTTTTTTCCCTTTCATTTCCCCCCTCCCTCGCCCTTTTTCTTTTCTCTTTCCCTTCCCTTTTTCTCCACTTTTTTTCCTTCCCTTTCCCCTTCCCTTTTCCTTCAGCCCTTTTGCCTTCCCTTTTTTCATTTTCTCCTTCCGTTTTCCCTTTTCCCTTCCCCACTTTTTTTTTCTTTTCTCACTTTCCCCTTTCCTTTTGCTATTTTTGTCTTTTTCCTTTTCCTATTTTTTATTTTTTATGTTTCTATTTCCCCTTTTTTATTCTCCTTTCCTTTTTGCCCCTTTCCCTCCTTTTCCTTTTCTCCATTTCCCTCTCTTTTCCTTTTCCCTTTCCCCCTTTCCCCTTTTACCCATTCAACTTTGATTGAGTAAATCTTATAAGCAACAGTCAAAATGAAATTTTGGTTGAAGTCGCGCACATGTCATCTTCACCGTTGGTCGATCAAATCCTCAACCGTTCGATCTAGGTATCCATGGAAGACACACGCTATATTTTTATAATATAAGAAGATATGAACAAAAATAAGAAAATTTTATATGTATAGTAATTAGAGTCTCAAAACATCCACTCTAGAAATGACTTAATGCAATATATATAGATACCTGTGCTCGACGCGAAAAGTGAAAAAAAACATATAGCCAAGAATAAAAAAGAAATATTTCATTACAAAGAAATTTCGATTACAAAGAGTTTATTTTATGCTCTAGTAAGACTAGTAGTAATGGTGCAGAATCAACAATTACTGTTTTTGAACAAAATAATCCACCTATCTGCATCCACGTTCGTCATGAGTAGAAGGCAGTTCATTCTAGTCTCCAGCATTCCATCATAGTAACTTTTAAGAGGATCCAACAAAGCTCAAAATAAAGCTGATGCCCATTGAAGAAGCTGCATGCAGCACTACTTCAACATTGTCTGCATGGATCTGGGCATCTGAAAAACATGCCGCTACAGATGTGGCACTTCCAAAGAAATCTATTTGCTCAGGGGCTGGGATCACATGATCGAACCTGTGAATCAACCTTCGAAATCCCTAAATAAGGTGGATTTAGAACCATCATTCAATTAAATTGGGTTTATGTCTTAATTTTGGGACAAATTTCATATTGCATGTTTTTAGTAGCATATTCAAATTCACACATTTCACCTCAAAATTATGAAAACGTAATATCATGTTATTTACAAAATAGTCAATATTTCACAATATAGCACCATATCATAAAAACGTGATAACAAAAATTTACATAGTTATTCAACTTTCTTCAAGCACCCCCAATGATATCATAGCCTTCTTCCTGACATCCTGAGGTATTGTAATTCTCGCATTTCTAGCTGGAATAGTGTTTGGAGTCCATGAGTACAAAACACTTTTCATAGTCTAGCCAAAGATCGGGATCACTTTCGGATTTCTCCTCCATCTCTTTGTCCAACAACCGAAGTACCTTTCTTTATCCGACACGTTGGTCAACCGATGCACCGGACACCACCATTCCACCCGCACATGGTTGAAGTTAATATTACCTTCTTCTTTGCAAATATCGAGATAGTGAACCCCAACCACACTTTGGATATGTATCTAAATCGATGGCTTTACTACCACAAATTGGTGGCATTCCAAGTCGTGGAAGGTTCATAAGCATCCATGCCTAGAAACTTTGGCCTATTGTTCTTAGGACCAACATAGTGTTTGTCGAAGGAGGAGGGAGCATATTGTTTGCGAATGCTACTTACAGGTGTCATCAAAATCCTCAAGACTGCTAAGGTCTTCCACCTAGTCTTAGGCAACCACCCTTCTTTCAATTCATCCGAGGATGTGTCTATCTCCCCAACGGGTTAATCACCTTCTTCCAAGTAAGCCACCAAGGCACGGTTGGTGTCATCTGGATTGGTTTGCCAATGCTTTATATAGTCTTGGATTCCTTCCTTAGTCAATCCCAATTGCTTCACTTCTTCAAGAGGTTTTAAAGCTTTTGGTTGACCTAGAGGTATCATAGGCTTGCCATTCTCATCTCTACGCCCATATTTCCTCCCCTCCTCTCCACTCATCCTCTCAAGGTCTCATCTTCCATTGGAAGATTGGAATCCCATCTCTCACCCAAAAAGTGAACTGCAGAGGCCTGGAATGACCTTCAAGATCCAATGTATAACCATCCACAAAGCTCTTCCAATCGGGCACTTCTTCTATGAGAGAAGCTATAGGGTTTGGAGTAGTGCATTCATGCAAGATTTCCATTAGCCTAGGAAAGTTGGTCCTTGCTTGTCTGCTTCAAGATACAACTATATTTTAAAAGCATGTTAGGTGTACCACTTTTGCATCCACATACACTAGGTCTTTAATGGGTACTTTCTCATTTTTATTTTCATTAAAACTAGTACAAAAGTCTAAAATAAAAGTCAACGCATTAATGTTCAAAGTTAAGATCCCCGGAGACCAAAATATATATAAAAGTTCTAGAATGTACCTTTTATTGATAAATAGGTACCTTTTTAGGTACTTTTTGGTCACTAAATAATACTTTTTAAGGGACACCCTAACATGCTTTTACCCATTTGCCAAATAATGCATCCACATCCTCATGGGTATGCCCGCATAAGAAACCCTAAATTAACTCTTTCAAATATCTCCACAAATTTGTTAAGTAGGATAGGAAAGAAAACATCCACTGTTCTTATTTTGGCAAAGACAATTATCAAGTTGCAAGAGAAACCTTTTGGGTAGATCTTGAGGTTTAGCACGTGAAGTTGAAGCTCCAACATGTTCATTAGACCCATGCTTCCTAAACCTTGCCTTGTCGAACTTTTCAATATTGTTAGGGTTTCCATCTAACAATGCTCTATGTAGTGCTCCGGCTAGTCAGAAGGTCCCGAGGTGACCATTGTATCCATTTTCATAGTTTCTCAAACACCTCATGATACTCCCAATATGAAAACGGACCATCACTCCACAACTCCAAACTAAAATGGCCATAGTAGGTTTGATTCCCCGCCCATGCAAGATTGCCCCTACCATTGAGATCAGAAGGGTATGATCTTCCACATGACTTTGGTATGTACTTGAATTGTGGAAGACAAGTCTTTTGCTGGTCCATCTTGTCATGTATAATACATAAATAGTTATTGGGTTCCAATGCAGATAAAGTCCTCCACATCCAATAACATGATCTACATGATAGTTGGTCACCATATGGTCCTTCATATGCTCCCCTTATCCTAGCCCTTTGACTAGGTTGCACAGCCTTATCAAGAGTCTCCTTCAACTTAGCACATAAATTGCACTTTGCAAAGTTGTTTGAAGTTGCTATGGTGACATGATTGAAATGCTTCTTCCATAACCTACTAAAGCTAGGTTGGGATATTGGAAGAATTCCCAATTCAAGTAGGGAATTCACTTCTTCCAAAATACTCTTTTTGAGTACAATGTGATGGCAACCTTTTCTCAACAAACCGCTTCTTCCCTTTTCATCCCTTTCGCTTTTTGTGTGGCATAGACTCGCATTGAAATCAATATATTTTTCAAATATCTCCCTGGCAGCCTGTGGTCCTAGCTGTTGGTCTCAACAAACCATTATTTCCATGTAAAGCAATCCCGCTCCCCTCGCTGTTTTTTTGCCAATTATGCCATGAAGAAGTTGGAATTGCATGGATAAAGGGCCATGCTTTTTGCACATATCCATTTGCCTAGCAAAGGGTATCTTTTTCTGTTTGGGTTTTTTTCATCTTGAAGTGCATGCTCAAGATTGTGTACATGTAGGTCCTCCTCTCATCAACAAATTGTACTCTTGAAAAGTGGCTCTTGCTTCCACCAATTGTTCTATTGTGAAGAATTGCATACAATCACTCCAACAACAACTGAGCCCCTAACCTTCACCATTGTCTCACGCTTGGTGTCACTAATCAACTTGGCTCTTTTGCTAGGATAATGTCCGCAACCGACATTCTCCCCTTTTGCCTAGGTTTAGAGTTCCAACCGCCAATGGATCAATATCAAGACAATCATTGTCCCCAACAACCTCAGCTCTGGAAAAATATAATCCTCCACAAATTGAACACTACTTATAGGCCATGCCATGATGCAAGGAACCTCCAATTGCTTGACACAACCAAAACATTCCTTGTCACCCAAACCTTTACCTTTCCAGCTTGTCTTCCAACATCGAAATTGCAATACCAATATTGTCTTCCCCTAGCCTTTCATCATTAACAGCTTGACCAGGATCTGCTAGCACAATGACTCCTTGGCCTACTATTTCCTTGTTGCACTTGTGCATGATTCTCACCTTCTTGTTCCTCCATTGCACCCTACTATAGAGGACTAATTGTTTTTCTTCAACATTCTTGCTAGGAGTTGGTTTTTCATTGATATTGCTCTTTTCACCATCTTGAGTTGGAGGGGCACCATTGACCTAGGCAAATTGCACCCTTTTAGTCAATGAGTAAGAAAAATTATTACACCATAAGATAAAAAAAAAGTAATGACATTTATGGAATATGTAGAGGTAAATCAAAATTTTTAAAAGCAAGAAATTCCTTGGAAATAGGTTTAATATAATAATAACAATGGGCTTAAACTAAATCATTTAAAATCATTTGGCATAAAACAAGATGTTCAATGATTTCATGGCAACAACAAGAATTTTCATGGCAACAACAAGAATTTTCATGGCAACAAAAGGAAATTTATTTATATAAATATATCCAAATTTTAATTATCTAAAAATTGGATATATGATTACTTAAAAAGACATATAACTAATAGACGGAGAATTTATTATCCATAATAATATACCCTAGATAATATAGCTCGGCGGGAATTTCAGACATGGCGTGTTATTTGAGGCAATAAATTATTCACGCTAATTTCTAATTAACCCTATATAAACCGGGTTCACGCCTCAAGACCATTCTCGTCCCAATTTTTTTTTTCTCGCCCGCCATGAAGCTGCTCAAATTTCGCTCGAACTTCATGAAGAACCCGAGGTCTCGCCAAAGAGACGCTTGGTTGAAGAACTCTTCCCCCTCATAGATTTTCTTGCCCACCCTCCTCCTCGATTCTGGATTCAGAGGATGATGCTGATTTTGACATGGAAGAGGAGGAGTTGAGCTCCTCTGATTCCTCTGATTCTGAAGAGGAGGAAGAGGAGGAAGAGGAGGAGTTGGAGGAAGAGGAGGAGATGTCCTCCCAAGAGCATGAAAACGCCTCGGCTCGGGGTTGGCTTGACCCCTAAAACAGAATGAAATCTCTAAAGAAGAGGAGGAGGAGGAAGAGGAGGAGGAGGGGAGGAAGAGGATGAGGAGGAAGGTCGAGAATTCACCGCTTTTTAGAATGGTCGAGAGATGAGCCAGTTTGCATGTCCGATTTTTTTTTTTTTTTTTTTCACCTTTCTTTCTTTTCTAACACCTTTCTTCCTTCTTTGTTGCAGACGTGGAAGATCAATGATGCAGATCCCGGGCGGCCCCTTTTTTTTTTGGTTGCTTACAGAAGCTTTGGACACGCCTCCGGGCATTTTTTTCCTGTAATTTTGTGAAAAGCCTTCGCATCGGAGACATTCTCCTCTTATGAATGAAATCAAACAGTTTTCCATCATAAAATTTTTTCAAAAAACAGTTGTTCTTCTAACAACTTTTTTTCAGACATAAAATTATTTGAATTAAATCCAACTGTTTTCTCCAATTATTTTGTCTCCAAGCTGTTATCTCTAAAATTTTGTATCTGCAAATTTTGTCTCAACAAAGTCTCGGGAACACTATAAATCAACCACATGAGAAATCTCTGATTCATCACAGTAACCATAGGAAATTTTCCTATACGACCTAAAACAATTCCCCCAACCTTACAAGTCATTTTTAGCCTTCATAATTTTGCCTTTAAAATCATTTTTAATTTAGCCTATATAAAATTTCTAAATTCTATTTTTTCGAATGCAATAAATGGAATAAAATGCCGTGAGAATTTATTGCATGAAATGCAATATTCTCCATATATACCATATACATGTCATGTCTGGCGGGAAGACCGTACGCCAGGCGTGTTAATTCAAGCAATCAATTATTCACGCTTAACTTTTTTTCTAATTGTGCCTATATAAATCCATTTTACGCCTCAAAGTTCCTACATTTTTTTCTTCCTTCCTTCATAATGATTTCTTTGCTATGCGCTCGGGCTGTGTTTGATCCGCCGTCCCGAAATCTTGGTGAGCAGATTTATATTCATCAATGTTAGATGTTTGGTTTCGCAATTCCTAACTTACTAAAAGACGCCTTTTGTTCTCAGAGCATCCAGAAAGCAGAGGAAATCGGAGACTCGTAATTAAAACCAAAAGCAGAGGACTAAGGTCTCATGAATCGAAAAAGCCCCGGAATTAAAACCACAAGCATAGTCCTCCGCTCTTCAATCCTTCCAGCCTCGTAACTCAAGGTTAGTTTTCATTTAGTTTTAAGTTGCATCTCAATGGCAGGTTTAATCCAAGAAGACAAGCTTTTGCATTTGCTCGAGGCGAGGGAAGCAGATGATGTTTATGAAAACCGTAATAGTTTTTATAAACTTCATCCGCTTTTTTTGTTTCGAGTAAATTCTTGAGTTTCTCTTCCCTGAATTAATCATGCTATTGCATGCAAGTTTCTATTATGAATAAGTGTAGTAGAAAGCATTAGAAAAAATGAAAAGATAATATTTGAAACACGCTAAGTGTGTTTTATGGTAACCTTAGCCTTCAACATGAATACACGCTCGGCGTGCATTAGGCCAGGGAGGAAAAAAACCCAGACAGATAGATAAGTAAATAGATAAAGGCCGTGCAATTATTTACATCGGGCCTTTATCTATTTACTTATCTATCCGCATGTGTTTTTTTTTCTCCCTCCTCACGAATGCACGAGCGGTATAGTTTTTCCTATATAGCAGCTTTTTACACCGAAAAAGTGCAAACAATTGTATCCCTACTTTCAACTTTTACGCTTAAAACACGGGCGTGGTTCTTAGTTTCTAAGTTTATAAATAAAGAAATATAACACGCCAGCGCGGAATACCGATATTCGGGCCACTTCCTATTGATAGATGCTGTGTTACATTAATCACCGGGTTGGTGACTTAAGATGGATTGGAATTACATTTGGGCCAAGAATCACACGCCCCAGCTCCGTTTCGGCCCAATCTCCAGTCCGTTGAACCGCAACCGAAAGCACCGGCTCGGCCGAGCACCAGCCTTGCAACCCCGGAGTACTTGGATCAAGTAATGATGATGGCAGCAGAGCGCAGTGGCAATGATAGATCCGGGCTCGGGGGCCCTTGTAATCGCAACGGAGGCTCGCCTCTTATCTAATCACTTCAAGAATGCAAGACATGCATTGATCGAGAGTGAATCTCGTGATCCGCCACCGAGATTCAAAATGAGGAGCCGCGTTTTCTTAGTGGTTAGCCTCTATGCCCCGGATGCCCCAAACACCAACCACTACCACAAAAAAGGTATAACGATGCAATGGAGATGGCTCAACCAATGGAACCACTACCGCAGCGCCATAACGATGCATTGGAGGTTCAACAGAGCAGTGGAGGAGCAGAGAGGAGCAGGAGAGGAGGTGGAGGTGGAGCAAAAGCGGGGTGGTGGAGCTAGAGCCCGGTGTTTTTGCCGGGTTTTACCAGAAGAATTCACTATGCCCCGCGAATGGAAATGGGAGATCGATAGCCCGCCTACTCAAGAGGATCGGGCTTGAAACAAGAGGTCCGGGATTTTGTCCGGTTTATCCGGCTTTATCCAGATTATATACAATTGTAATCTTTTTCCAATGAATACAACAAATTTTGTCTACTTCTATATTTCTACAATGTAATACATGTTACATACCTTTTTAAGCGGTTTCTTGGCCATGCAACAAATGTTCCAACACTTTCTCCAACCGTGATCCCCACCGGGGTGTCTCATGAGGTAAAGCTTCATCCATAGCTAAAGAGCTTAATCATCAGAATTTCTGACATACTTATCCCCGAAAGTGGAATTCCATGACAAGCATACCGGATCGATGGAGTCGATCTTGCATAATCCTACTTTCCTTTTTCTGATTTGTAGTTAACATGAAACATTCATCTTCGACAATCGCAGTAAAAATTGCTATTCGCATGACACCTACTATTGGAAATTAATGTTCAAGCTATTGAATGAGATGAGTACCGTAATTATGAGCCATTCTTGAGAAGCTGATTTGAGTCTCTCAAGTTGATTTGAGAAGTCAAGGCTTATGGAAACTCGGGCGGTCGGAAAATTCAAATTAGAAGAAAGATTAGGTTAACTACGCTTAGGCGGGATAAATTTGGCGGGATACTTTTTGGGTAGATTGGTTTTAAAAACTTAATGAAAGAAGTCTACGGACGGGTCTTCGCCATTATTATTTGTATGTGTCAAGAATATTTCAAACCGTGATTTTGTGTTTTCTTGAAATTCAAATTTCTATTTCTCGCATTGTAGAAAAAGCTATTTCTTCGAAAGCAGTTCGAAGGCCAGATCCGAGCGACCTTCCGACTGTTACTAGGCTTAATCCAGAGATGTCTTCTAAAGCTTAATCGAGGTCGAGGGCGACGGGGCGAGGGAAGGTGGAAGAGGAATCTCAAAACCCCGACTTCTCAAGTTTCGTGAGGACGCTTGATCGAATAATACGTAATACACGTAACCCCTATTCAAGGTATTTAATTTGCCACGTATCACAATAATCGTGGTGGAGAGTATTATGCTTGCATGAATTTGAGATATTTTTTGCCTTATAATATGCTTTGCATGAGTTTGAGTTATTATGCTTTGCATGAATTTTAAGTATTAACATCAGTTAATGCTCGATTGTCCGCTCAGAGAACATAATTTTGCTCGCTTTTTATATATAGAATATAGCGTGTTAGACAGCTTGGAGATAGCAATGTTCAATGAGGTTAAATAGTGTGAAATATGGATTCATGAAGGGTATGTAGCTTAAAATGTGGATGCAAAATAATTTAGTTTCAAATTAACGATAGCATGGTCAATAATAGAGATACCAACACGCCAAGCGCGGATTTGTACTAATTTAGGTTTAAATGCACGCCAAGCCGCGGATCTCTTGTTCTGAAAAGTACTCTAAAAAGTGCTCATCTTCATTTGCAAAGTGCTCAAGAGGAAGAAAACCCCTACTAATTCGGGTTCTAATCCCGCCAAGAAAGCAAGGGCGCATTTTAACCCGTGATGCGCACTCATATGATCTCACCTTAGATGATGAAGGGCCGATTCTTATAGCAAACAACCGACCCCGCCGCCTGCCCGAAGAGGAAATGGACGAGGGTGCCGAGTGGTAACGCTGACCTTGCCAAGACAAATGGCAAGCTCGACTTAACTCTCTTCTCGAGGAAAAAGGAAGCGCATAAGATGGCCAAACAAGGGATCCTAATCTCTTGTGAGGAAGAGGATGACACCAACCGCAAATTGCTCTTGGAGATTACACGTATGTAAGAAAGATCCGCCGACTTACTCAATCGTGAGAGCTACCGCGATACAAGGATACGCTCATGAAGACAGATGAATCCGGTGAGACATGTTTTAAGTATGGTTGGCCAACCAATGTAGCAGCTTACGCCAATATCTATTTGCCAAGGGGTTACAAAATTGTATGTAGAGGCATGTTCACTAAACCGACACCAAGTCACTATTTGCAAAGAAGTTAGGGAATTAGTCGATTTTGAAAGCTTCTAAAAGGGTCCTAGATCTAGGGAAGAATGTTCAACCCGGCAGCTTGTCGGAAGGCATGGAGGCTTCGCTTTTGAGAATGAACAGACAGAGTGGCGCAGCCTAGAGGCCATGAACAAGTCAATAAGTACGCCTGACCATTATCCATTGGGTCTTAAGGAAACTTTTGCATCCATGTGAAGTCCTCATCCGTTCACCAAGCTCCATTTATGTTAGCAGGAGATATGATCCAAAGACATGCCATGGAGATTGTTCAGAGCATGATTAGTAATCCGTGTCAAATGCCTATGCCGGATGTGCTACCTTGGGATATGATCTCTAACAAGTTCGGCCGCGGTGGATCTAACGCCCGTGAGCTATTATCAAGTGATGATATTAAATATGTCATCATCGACGGGCAAGATTCCGCTGAGGCACAAAAGGCCATCATCAGCAAAAAGTAACAAACAGCCAAAAAGTGTTCTACAATCACTATGCGATAGGAGGTGTCAGATCTTGATGCCAATACTTCACCCGCAGATTTGGTCGAGATTAGTGCAACTTTGAATGAAATGGGGAAGACATTTCTATACAAAAGGTAATCAACCCGGTTTCATAAATTGTATTCACGCCAGCGTTTTTCAAATCAAACCAATTCACGCCAGCGTGTTTTGAATCATCGATTCCACGCCGCGCGTTTTCAAGTCAACCAATTGATTTGAAAAACACCGGGCGCGGAATTGATTGATTTGAAAACTAGCCCGGCATGAATTGGTTTGATTTGAAAGCACCGGGCGGAATTGCATTAGTAACTTTATTCATTTCACGCCAGCGCGATTTTTCTCTTCATCAATTCTATTCAAATCGCTACCGGTGTTTTATTCTATGATATCGATTCAATGTCCGTATCTATTGCAGCCCATACGTTGAACAACCGCGCCACCGGCCAACAAGTGGGTGGAATATGGCTGCCCATTGCCCACCGCATTGTATGGTCAAAGTCCGAGGCATTCAAGCGGGCGGAGCTGGACGCCGCAGCATAATTATACATGAGAAGAAGAAGACCGCAAGAAAATCAAAGAAAAAAGGTGGTGATGACATTGCAGATCCTTCTCGAAAAAGCTCATCCAAAGCAGTCGACCAAATGCACTGTGATAAGATTGTGTTTTGTAAGGAGGCAAGATGGCTCAAGTGGAATGAATTCTCCGGGACGCTTTATGCACAAGGGAAGCTGCCGATACTATGGGTAGGGTGCCTCCGCTGATGTAAGCATCTTTGACTTGAATGTGACAGAGATGAGAAAGACTCGTGGGCTAGACGACGACCGAGACCATTTGGGTTTTAGACCAAGGCTTAAAGAAGGAAGTCTTATACAAGAAGGGTGCTTTCACCAAGGATAGGATGTCCTTCGCTGAGTGCCGCAACCATGTAAAGGATGTAATGCGATAATGAAGTCACCGTAGGGAGCCGAAGTTACAAAGGCTATCGGGGATGTGGCATTATCTGAAATTGGATTGCCGGACAAATACAAGGTCAAGAATGATGACATCAAGAAGTTTGTATTCGGGTCAAAGGACTTCCTAAAGAATTGGAAGGCTAAAAATACAAAACATAAGGAGACTCTACCCCCTAAGGTAATCGGGCCGAGTTGAGAAGAAAAGTGGCCCTTTGTGAAGAAGATTATCGAGAAGACTCCACACCGCCCAAAGATTCGGGCCCATTGGGTACAAAGGTCTCTTGCCGATTCAACTTCGGCCTTAAAAATATATCACTCTTTGTGTTGGACAAGCAGGGTGGGAGAGGAGATATGGGCATGAACCGTAAGGACTACAAGAGCTTCTTTACCACCAGATAGGATTGACAACCGAGAGGTCCTTCACTATTGTCATCGCTTTTGTCCTTCGTGAGTCACATCTCGCAGATGCACCATCTCGGCCGCCATGATCCGAGTGCCTCAAAGTTATTAGGGAGGGATGCCTAATATATGATGTTAAGGATAATGAGTCGCTAACGTAACGGAAGATGGCACATGTGATCTTTATTATGATATCCATGCCGCCGACGAGGAATATGATATTGCTAAGGCCAAGGGTGACAATAATAAAGTGCATGGGAATGTTTTTCTAGATGATCCGCACTTAAGAACTATATTCTTTCATAATGGATCGTGATCACCGTAACAGATGAGTCGAAGAGGATGAGGATCGGACCCTCCTAAGTGGGGAAATCAAGCACGAAGCTACAAACTAAGGAGAAGGGCCCCTTAAATAAAAATGGATTTCCGCCTATGGTCGCATACCGCCGAGGCATTTGCTCCAATTGATACAACCCTTTGGAGCTTCATGTTGAGGTTATATTGCCCGAGAGGCTCTTATGGGTGCAAGAAGATGTCACCGCTTTGTGAGTGATGAGCAGTGCCAAAGACTTTCTTTGAACCATTCCTCATGCATGTGCTTGCCAAGTCTCCTAAAGGCCCTTATGGCAACCTGAAATCATCAGCAATCAAAAGTCTCGAGACTTGTCCAACGGAAAAGTGGACGTTGCTCCGGAGAGGGAACTAGTAATGGCAAACCGATAAGGAAAGCAAGAATGAACAAATAGTCGCTAAACTGGTTGCTCAAAGCATCGCGGATGGCGGCTAACTTAGGGAATATCCTTGCCCACATTGGCGGGGTGATGCAAGCAACAATAGAGTAGATTCAATGTGTTAACAATGAAATAATTGACAGGAAACCAAAAATGAAGGCAACGGCGGCTCTAGTGATTCAAAGGTTTGCCAAATCAATAGTAAAATAATGTCGGGCCAGAAGGACGAAATGAACTAATAGAAAATAACAATTCTAACAAATGTAAGAAGACTAAGATTAAGGGTGGCTGAGGGGAGAATGACGCCGATGATGACTAAATAAACCGAAGATGATAGGTATGGCCTTGCCTCATTTAAATAGCCACGCGCGGATTTAATTTGTATTACCTTTGAATTAAATCGCCAAGCTTGCTTTGATTATTTTTCGTTGTCAAACTAAATCACGCCGAGCGATTTGGTTATGACTATTTCAAATCACGCTTTGCTGCTTGTATTGTTTGTGTTATCGATCTTGTCGACCGGATACATGTTTGATGTTTCAGCTTCCATTGGCGCTTTGTAAGAAGGTTGTGGTGTTTGACCTAAACGGAGTCCTTTGCAAGACTTTTTCCAAAAATAAAGTGGCTAGAGAACAGCTTCATCGACACCAAGAGAATCAAACACCAAGTGGATCTATCCGCTACGTCAAGACTTTGAAGGAGATGCTAGACGAGGCATTCGTGTTATTTCGAAGTTGGTATTTGGTCATCCATGGAACTAAGGAACATCAAGGATACTTTGGAGGCACCGGGGAAATGCGAGAAATTGGTTGACCCTTTGGGATCGTGAACAAATGTGTGAAGTTCACTAATCCCAAGGATCCAACAGCAAAGCCTATCTTCATCAAACACTTGAGTAACATGATGGACTAACTTGGTATCGAGAATAAGGATGATATAATCATAGTGGATGATGATGCTCTCAAATGCTTCTACAATCAAACACAGTGCCCCGAATCCACCATCTTACCATCCAAAAACTTTGGGATGATGATTTTCTCGTGAAGTTTGTGTCTATTATGCATAATTTGGCTATGGGGATGACGGTGGGTGAAGTGTTAGATTCGCACCTTAACCGATAGAACGCTACGACATGGAACCACACCTGGTTAAATACGTGGAAAAACATGGATTGATCCCTTAATGTTTTATTGGAATATATGATATTTTTGTATGATATTTGTGCCATGTATCGATAATTTCGAGTCTGGAATTGCCTCGCAAATAATGCAATTTGTTATTATCAAACCTAATATTATCATCTATCGAGCAAGCAATATTTGTCTCATCTATGTTAGCAACTTGCTCTTCATTTCTGCATATTTCAATTCGCATATGAAAAGTCACACGTGAATCGCAACCTTATGTTATTTTTGAAGTAAAAAAAAAAAGATTAAAAAAAACAAAAACCCCCTAGAAGACAATAGCAGGTTGGCGTGATTTTGGAGTTGACATAATCCCAATTTAATTGGATGATGGTTTTAGGGATATCTTTCAGAAATGCCTTGTCCCGGACTTTGGTCAGCATCAGTTCCAAGCCTCTGTCATGGACGTGCACGATTGATACCATCGAGCTCCACGAATCCTGTTGTGTAACCCATTGTGAAAAGAGTAACTGTGCAAATAAGGAAAGAAGTATTTGTAATGCTTGAGCAGATATGAAATTGTCTTAGCTTTTGACGTGTGGCGCTTTTAGTCGTGCGCAGCGCGATACAATATACAATGAATCCCTTTCGTGTATGTGATATTGGATAATTTAGTTTGACATGCACCGCGCGCGAGAAGTTTTATTTGACATACTATTCTTGAATAAGGGCTCGCATGAAAACAGACAAAAGCTCCCGCGAGCTAGACTTTTTATTCATCTCAACAGTTTTTCTACAATGGTATAGAGTGGGTAGCTGCACATCGCATGCTACCCAAAAAAATGAAAAACATAGGGGATATCCAGTTATAACACTTGGACCCCAAATAAAATTGTGTGCTACAGATGTTGGCTAATGTACCACCGAGAGCTGATTGCCGGGATTAAAAAACCCCGCTCTTTCGGTTTTTCGAGGAAAAACCCTAGCGATAAAATCTCGGCAAGGGGCTTTGACAACACAAGGCTACTAAACGTTCCCACAAAAAAAAAACCCACGCTCCACAGAGAATATCGAAGTCGCGCATCACCCGTGGATCTGCACATCATCAACAAAAGACCAATAGAAAAAAACACCTCGAAAAAGCGAGGGGTTGGTCACACGTGCCACGTGACAAAAAACAACATTTACACCTCGAAAAAGCGAGGGGCTGGTCACGCGTGCCACGCCACAAAAAACAAGATTTACAATAATATACACATTAAGAGAGAATGGGGTGGGGTGGGGGGTGGGGTGGGGGTCAAGGGAACTGCTGAGAGAGGAGAAAACGCAGATGATAAGTCGATGAAGAACCTGCAAGAAATAGCGATCCTCGGATGAACCAGAGCTCCAGAGAAGGCATGCAATGCACGCATGCATGGGAGAGATGCATGTTCGCCCATTCGAGAATACTGATCCGATGGCTCAGATCGATGGCATTCTCAAATAAGGGCTCGCATGAAAACAGATATCGAACCAGTTTGATCTATTGAGAAATCAGGTTACTGTTAAGAGTTCGTGAAAGGAGACATGCAAATAATAACTTGCTGGAGCTTTCCATCCCCATATGAATGCACTTCAATCATTGGAATTGATTAATTTCCCTCAAATTTCCCATTGTTTTGATGTATAATCATGCGAGGTGTCCAAATGGTTGGCTCAGAACATTGGATGGGAATAGAGCAATCCGGAGCATCAGAGGGCGCAATCTGTGAAAGTACAAAGATGGTATATGTTGTTGCCGTTGTTCGACAATCTAAAATTCTCTAAGTGGTCCAATAGTAAACTTGCATTAATGATGATTTTCCAGTCTTTGGCATCATATGACAAGTCATTGTTCATGTTTATCCAGTGATTGAGAAACAAGTGGTTGGTTCACACACTTGACTCACACCATATTGGGCTCCGAGTTCTTATGGGGGCATCATGCAATGCAATGCAAAGTGAATGGATGGGGCAGACCTATATATAGTGTGGTATGTGAGTTTCATAGACTAGTTGGTCTGTAGTAGACGTTATTAAGTAGATAATAATATTATTCTATTCTGTATGTACATTCTGTACTAGTAGGCTATGGATTTATAGGCACTTGAAAGATTGCAGACTACTTTGAAATAAAATACCCTTTCTATAACTCTTCCAAGTGGCTAAATCTCATAACTTGAAAAAACCTATTCATATATTGAGATCTAAGATGTTCACATGGTATCCTTGGTAATGTTCCACCTCAAAATTTTATATCGTGTGGATGTCCCATTCCCTTGTATACATCTATTTGGATGCAATGAATGTTTCAACCACTATGTATAGGTGCAATAAATGTTCAACAACAATGCATTTAAGTATGTAATGAGCACACATAATGTAGTATAGAACTACCAGATTGACGACTTCCTTCAATCCGGTTTTACTATCACTATTTCCTTTTGCAACATGGCCAAGAACTAATCTAATCACAAAGTCATAGCTCCATTTCATTTGTATTAGCCTTCGTGACGCTCAATTCAATTCAATTCAATTATATTATTTCACTTACATATCCGTGGACATTAACATGCATGCTTGTCTGTTGAAAAACTCCAATCACTTCTTTATTGTAGTCAATAATCTGAACCTCTCCTAGAGATTCTGTCCATTTTTCTGTTGAAAAACTCCAATCACTTCTTTATTGTAGTCAATAATCTGAACCTCTCCTATTGTGTGAACATAATAAAGTAGAAACTCCAATCACTTCTTTATTGTAGTCGATAATCAGAACGTCTCCTACAGATCCTTGGCATTGCAATTACATATTTTTTCACAAGACTAAAAATAGTTGGTTTTCGCGAAAGATGTACTTTTATGTGCATTTGTCTGAAATTGGGTCAGTGAAAGATGAACTTTTATTTGCAGTTGTCTTTCCAGCCTTGAGATGATGAAACAATAGCAAATGTTGTGTTCTGATTTCAAGGATCTGATCAGGTGGTTTAATATGATGACATAAGAGTCCTATGCGGGGATGTTAAGAGGTGTGGGCTCCCCTAGAAATTATTAGTAAATAGGTCAACAGATGTAGAAATTTGTAGTAAATAGGTCAATAGATGTAGACAAGTATGGGCTATAAATTTGCTATACATAAAGGCATAAGACATAAACGTGCTAGAAAATTTGCTACAATGTCACTTTCAGGTGGGTTCTCTAGGACAGACTGTTACAAGGAGTCCGTTCTTCATGAACAGCGTTAGAGAGAGTTTTTTCTTCACAGCATGGCCAGGAACTAACCTAATCACGAAATTCTTCACAACAGCTGCAGCCACATATTTCATCTGCACAAAAGCCAGCTCCTTTCCGAGGCAAAGCCGAGGGCCAGCATTAAAAACAGGGAATTTGAATGGAGACTCTGGCACAAATGTTCCATTTCTGAGCCATCTCTCAGGCTTAAATTCCAAGCAATCCGAACCCCATATGCTCTCCATTCGTGCCATGGAATATATTGAATAGAAAAGCCTGCTACCTCTTTTCAATCTGGTGCCATCAGGAAGGGTATCATCTTCTAGAACATCTTTGTTATCCACTGGAACTGGGGGGTACAGACGCATGGATTCGCACAGAGCAGCATGGAGGTAATTCATCTGCTTAAGCTGATCTATGGAAAACTCGTCGCCGCTGTTGCACCCCTGTGTTGAATCTAGTATTTCGTTATACACCGCTTCTTCGACTGTTGGATTTTGGGCTAGCAGCCATACGAACCATGTTAGTGCCACAGAGCTCGTGTCCCTTCCTGCCAGAATAAAATTAACTGCAAAATCACGCAGGAATTTGTCAGAATATTGGGTTCCGGATTGCATGAGACAGGATAGAAGGTTGTTTGATTTGCTCGTCATTTTCCTTTCGTTGATGATGTCTTCGGCGAATTTGTCGACAATTTTCAATGCATTTCTGAGTGCCCTTTCCTTTTTTCTTCCCAACAAGCGGTTCATTCGCCACAGAAACTCGGGCATCAAAAATCTCATGAAGGTATTCTCTGTTGCAACATCAAAGGCTTTTGCAAAAGGAACGTCTGGCATGTCAGAAGAAAGGCAACCCACATCTACGCCCAAACCAAGCAAGCAGATATTGTCAAATGTAAACCTAAGCATCACATCCTGAAAATCAATTTTCGTTTGTGCTGCAGCGGCGGATCGGAGAAGAGGGACAAGCTTAGCGCAGACAAGCCTTTGGACAGAATTAAAAGACAATTCCCTAAACCATTTAGAGTGCATATCAAAGCTGGCGGTTTGGCGTTGAGATCTCCATAGCTGGCCGTCGGAATTGAATATGCCATTCCCAAGCAGATCGTGAAAAGCTCGCGTAAATCCAACTCCTTTAGGGAAATTGTGGACGTTGGATTTGAGAATATACTCTAGATTGGACGGATTGGATGTAAACACAACTGAAATACTTGGCATAGCTGGGATAATGAAGGTGAAGGTGCCACCTGATTTTTGCAACTCTAATGTAACCCAATCATACACATTTTTTATATTGCTACAGAGTTGGGGCATCATGCCTACTACTGGCCACACTTTTGGACCTTGCACAGACCTATAGTGCAGAAAATGATATGCCAAAAAGGCTATGACCATGAACACTGCATCCAGACACGACGTCGCTGCAAACCAACTAGACATGTCGATTGCATGCTCAGGAACATGACCAAAAAAAGAGGAAGCAAAAGAAGGAAAAGAAAACAAAGAGCAGTTTGCCATATGCTCCAACATGTTTTAGTTTGTCTTGCCTTCAAAAATATGCTCCTTTTATCCTCACAAAATGGCAACTGGCTCGCTGGTTCTGCGTCTGGAATGGAAAGTGGCATCATGATACCGCTCAACAGGTCACGCGGAGGTAAGCTCGCAGTTGCCATTTTGTGGCGGATATGGAAAGTGGGTCGACGATTCCAGGACCCGCTCCCGGCTCCAGCCGGTCGCGGGACCCCCTCTCCCCACTTTCCATGCCGCCATACATGAACTTAGAATTTACCTCACCAATGTAGGCATAGGTGATTCATGTACTGGTGATCCATGTACTACAAGTACCCAATATACATGCCATTAAGTTGAGCTATATATTGTTTAGAAAGTTACCCTGCGTTATGTACAAAGAATCAATATAACGATCCATGTACTACAAGTACCCAATATACATGCCATTAAGTTGAGCTATATATTGTTTAGAAAGTTACAGTGTGTTATGTACAAAGAATTAACATACCATATGCGAAAATCTCACAAGTGCGATTGATGCAATATACATGTGTGAGACTCTTCATTACAATATCAAATGCATAGACAACACTCTTTTTCCTATATATAATAAAACCTCTTCTTTATTGTGATCAATGGTAGTGGTCGGTCAACTATCAAATATTACTACTGAGATGTATAAACATAAACCAATGCAACATATGTACGTCCACCAATATTCATTAATGTCGTTTCGATGTGTCACCATATAGTACACAATTTCCATGAATGTTGTTTTCAATGTCAACATAACCAAGTGGGCTACCTGTTTGGACCATCATCCAAAAGAATTTGTCAATAACTTGATTGAATATAGGTTTAATCCATATGGAGGACAAGAGCATACCATCTCCCATGCATTGAGTATGTTGGAGAAATGTCATGTCATAGACCCTCTGATCTGTGATAACAAGTCATGCCAATGTTCATAGATCCTCTGATGTATAAGCAAGGATTGGGATGCAATATAGTATCAATATAATTCTAGCATGGTATCAAATCCCAACATGGAAAATAATAACAAAATTGGTTCTTGCATGAGCGTAAGGTTCAAAGAAGAGGTAAATTAAATTGAAAGAATTTCATTCTAGTGATGGGCTTGCGTAAATATGACAAAAACTCATGCTTTCATTCATCTTTCGTAGAGTTTCTACATTGGTTGATAGCGCAGCCGCGACACCGCGCGAACTACTTAACAAGAATGAAAACCAATCTAGAAATCTATAAAATATCTAATTATACAACTTGAAACTTAAAATCAGTGATATTTTAGTGAAACAGTATCGATCATCACATGATTATATCGTTGTAGCCGAATATTTAGCATTTGAAGAAGTTTGGTGTGATTTATAAACTTTAGTCAAATTATGACTATATATAATGCTCCTGTCGATAATTCTTACCCATGAAAATATTTATATAGGAATAGAATAGGAGACATTTAAAACCACGTTCTAGTATTATTGTTATCAAGGATAGCTACTGTACATATCTTTAAAACTTATTAATGCATGTTTCCAAAAAATATATTTTGGAAGTATAAAACACATTTATGGCAGTTTGATACCCCTACCAGAAAAAATAGAGCCGGCGCGACTGCAGATGCATATAAAAGTGAATGCAAGCGATCGAAAACACCCGTGGCCATAGCCTTACGCAGCTGCGAACTGCAAATACGTGGCGGCCAGATTTCCAACGCGTATGCATCTATGAGCCTATTTTACTTCTCGCAATTGCATCTAGTGCAGAACATGAACAGACAACTTCGTGGCATCTGTAATAACTCAGAATTGCGACCACGAGCAGTTCTTGCAGACGCATGAAGTAGAACATGCAGACACAAGCTTTACGTATGGTCCATGCTAAATGTATTTAACGACCACAAAAACTTGTGATGGGTTGATGTAATTTTGCGGACGCAATAAATTTAGAGCAGTTGCAAACCTACTCAGAAGCAGCTGCATGCTATATTTATCGTGCGTCCGCAGAGTCGTTGAATAGAGATGCTAGGTTTTATACGCGTCCAGCTCATGACTATTCGCGTCTGCAACATTATCCAACGATTTTTTAAAGGCCTTTTTTTCACGTATAAAACAAATTTTTTTGCAAAAAAAGGGGGAAGTTCCATATGTCCTTACGGATCTGTATTGATTACCAGCAGTTAAATAAGCATACCATCAAGAATCGATATGTTTCACTGCGGGCCGATGACCTTATGGATCAATTGCAAGGAACTAGGTACTTCTCTAAGATTGATCTTCGATTTGGCTATCACTAGATTCGAATCAAGGAGGAAGACATCTATAAGTTAGTCTTTCGGACACGCTATGGGCATTATCAGTTCACTTGGGCTAACCAATGCCCCTGCCACATTTATGAGGATAGTGAATGATGTTTTTCGTGAGTATCTGGATGAGTTTGTCATCATTTTCTCTGATGACATACTTATTTACAGTAAGACCTTGGAGGACCATGAACACAATCTCTGGCTGGCCCTACAGAAGTTGCGACGCCATCAACTTTTTGCTAAGTTCTCCAAATGCAAGTTTGCGACCACTAAGGTGGAGTGCTTAGGACATATTGTCTCTACTGATGGTATTTCTATAGATCCAGCTAAGATTGAGGCAGTTAAGAAATGGCCCGCTCCTACAAATGTGTCGGAGGTTATGAGTTTTCTAGGTTTGGCGTGGTGTTATAGAAAGCTTGTTAAGGATTTCGCTAAGATATTAGCCCCCTTCATTGACCTCACAAAGCCAGAAAAAGTAAGAGATTGGATAACACATTGGAAGGACAAAGTACAGACAGGGTTCCAACAATTGAAGGAAGCATTAACGACTGCTCCAATTCGTACGTTGCCAGATCCTCAGAAGGATAAATGGGTTACCGCCGATGCGAGTAAGATAGCTACTGGAAATGTGCTAATGCAAGAGGGACGGGTTATTGCTTATGACTTTAATAAGATGAATGACGCGGAGCAGCAATACCCAACATATGACCAATAGTTGCTTTTGACAAAGTGTGCTTTGTGAATTTGGAGGTATTATCTCCTTGGGAGGAGGTTCCAGTTGGACACCGATCATCAGAGCCTTCGACAATGGCGATGGATGGAATTCTTACAGGAATATGACTCTGTGGTTGTCTATAAATCGGCCAAGCCTAATGTTATTGCCGATGCCTTTTCTAAACATCTTTTGATGACCTGCACGTATTGTAATGCCATCTCTGCTCTCATTAGTGAGTTTGGAAAGACAATTGAGCAGTTTCTACTAGCAGATCCTGAATTTTTGGAAGTCTGGCAAAGTTTTTCCAAAGATGGTAGAACCGACAAGGAGCGCAAAGCTTTTCGTCATTATAAGAAGGAAGGTAAGCTCATTTATTACAAGAATAAATTATGTGTACCAGAAACATCAGGGGTTAGGAATTTCATTCTCCATGACACACATAATAGTCCAATAGCTGGACATGCAAGGTTCGTGAGAAACTATTTCAAGATCAGGTCCAGCTACTTTTGGCCTAGAATGAAGAAGCATATATTGCCAGCTACATCAAACAGTGCCAGCTATGTCAACAAACGAAGGCAGAATATTTGCAGATTCCAGGAGAATTAGAGCCGTTGGAAGCATAGCTACCCAAAACGGGAACAGGAATGGGAACTTGGACCTAAAATTCGGAACGGGAATGGATGGGAATGGGAACGGGATATTCAAGTATATTCGAGGGATCCTTTGAGTATATTCGAGGTATATTCCCTTTTCTACTGGGAACCAAAGTGGGAACTTATGAAACTTTGGGCTCGAGAACGGAGTTTGGAACGGGAACGGAGTTGGGAACTTGGTTTCCAGTAGCTATGGTTGGAATTTCCCAATGCAAAATGGGAAGTCATCACCATGGATTTCATTGTAGGTCTTCCGCGAACTCTTAGAAGATTTGATGCCTTGATTGTACGGACAAGCTCTTCAAGATGGCACATTTCTTGCCATGTCGCACCACTGACACCGCCTTAGATACCGCACTGTTGTTCTCTAGAGAGATTTTTTGCCTCATGGTATGCCACACACCATTATTTTGGACCATGATCCTAAATTATTAGTGCGTTCTGGAAGGATTTCTTTGGCACTATACAAACCATGAGTACGGCATACCACCCTCAAACTAGTAGTCAGACAGAGCGCACTAATCTAATTTTATTGAGGATATACTACATAATTACGTTTGGAACAAGCAGTTGCAATGGGCAGATTATATCCAATTAGTGGAGTTTGCCTATAATAGTACCAAGCAAGAATCCTCCAGAATATCTCCATTTATATGATCATCTGTGGGTACCAATGCCTCACTCCAGACACGTGGCATAATTCGGTTTCCAAGGTGGTAGTGTCCCAACAATTGCTTATGGATATGCAAGCCTTGATCGAGGAGGTCTGTGGGTAGTTATTGGCAGCCAAAAGTAGACAAAAGAGTGTTGCTAATAAGCATTGCACGCCACACGAGTTTCAAGTTGGCGAATCCGTCTGGTTGAAGATTAAAGTTAAATAGGCCAAGCTCAAGATTGGTAATTGTAAGAAATTAGCACCACGATGTGGGGGACCCTTTGAAATCACCCACCCTCAAGCCTATAAGTTGAATTTGACCGCACATCTGAAAGTCCATAAAGTCTTTCATATAAGCCTTCTGAAGAAGCATATGCCAGATCTAGATGAGATACTCGATACACCCACTCTTCTGAAAATGACTGACGAACAATTGGAGATCGTCTCAGAAGCTCTTTCTGATCGAGCATGTAAGCAAACCAGAAGGACTTGAATCCTGCAATATTTGATTAAGTGGAAACACTTACCAACAGAGGATGCTACTTGAGTTCTAAGGGCAGATCTCGATAAAGCTTATCCGGACTTCACGCGACAGTGCTACGTTGAACTATCCACGATGCTATCGACTCCAACTCTGACAGTAAGCAGTTGAGTGATAGATCCGGAAGGGATCATGTAGGGGTTGGGGGCTAGATCATCCTAGAAATGGGGATGGGCATATAGGCATAATAGGATGTGTTCGCCTACAGCTATAATGGGAATGATGTCGTTCCTTACATCGAGACGAAGAGTAGGCCTTAGGCATGATAGGACTCCCTTTTTCTTCGTTTTTTCTCTTTCTTTTAAAAGGGGTTGTGTTAGAATATTGAGTATTGTACTTGTACAATGTTATCAACATGCATTAGATTGCATGCATGTACATGCACATGCGCATGCACGCATGTGATTGCATGCACAACACTTGTATAGTATGCATGTGCATTAAGATTTATTCATTGTATATATATTGGATGTGAATAAAGGAGAAGATGTCTTGGTTTGGTGAAAAAAATTTTTAAGATGTCTTGGTTTGGTGAAGGATCTTGTTTATTGTCCTCCTCTACCTATTCTTTACATGGTATCAGAGCTGTAGGTTGATCTTGTCTCGTTGTTCGAGATGTCTAAGTTTATGAAGATTGAGTCCACTCTAAAGCCTTTTGATGGAACGATTGGCATTCTTGGAAGTTTCGAGTGAAGGGTTTGTTGGAAGCCGATGATTGTTGGTCCGCGGATAGGAGAGTCTAAACCACAAACTCTAAAAAGATGATTGGAAGGAGAAAGATCGAAGGGCTTATAGCATTTCTTCTAAATGTTATCACCGATGGTGTATTAATGCAAAGTTACTGTGAAGTAGTTCTATATCTTCATCATCTTCACCAACTTCTTTTACATCAAGCATGATCTTTGGGAGGCATTAGAAGCAAAGTATGGCCAATTAACCTCGCAGAGCTTGTCGCTTTAGAGGCAAAGTTAAATACTTTGAAGTATAAGGAAGGAGAAGACGTGGAAAAACTCATTGTAGCTTTCAATGAGATATTTGCAAAGTTTGCTGCCGCAGCCAAGCTAAGACCCGTGAGGCTCAAGTTATAGCTTTCACAAAAGCTTTTCCTCAAAGACTTGATCCTTTAAAGATGTCTATAAGGACACTTTATAAAGGTAATTTTGTTGAAGCGCAGTAGTTCCATCAAGGCTGAGCTTGAGACACAACAAGTCGCAGCAGCTATAGGAGTAATTCTAATGAAGTGGCTCTTGCAATACGTGGGTGGTGGACGGAAGAGGTCGCGGGTTATGTTTATCGTGGACGGGTCGTGGTGGTCGAGGTGGTGTTGGTACAAGTAGAGGTACCACACAAGAAGATGGTAATGGTCGTGGAGGACGCGTTGGATGATGATGGGAGATTTGCCAATGTCGAAAGTGTAACTATTGCCATAAGTTGGGTCACATACAAAGATTTTGTAGACAAATGAAAGCTGATTTGAAGAGATTGTCACCGAGTACAAGAGCCAAAATGTGAATGATATTGTTCCAAGAAGTAGCGCGAACAAACGTTGCATTCTCGTGTGATACAAAAAAATGAAAATAAAGAAGAGATTGGTTTGAAAGTTATGGAGGTTGCCGATAGATATAGTAGGAGTCGCTTTGTGCATTGATTCTCGTGCAACAAACAATATGTTTTCATCTCGTGCTTGGTTTGATAAGTTGCGTAACACTTCAACTACTCGTGAGAGTTGGAGATGGTGATGAAAAGATTGTAGGTGGAGTAGGAGATGCACTAATTCCTTTGTCAAATGGAAAAGTTTTGCATTTTTATGATGCTTTATTGGTACCTGATTTGATCACTAATCTTGTATCGCTGGCAAAGATTTTGGCACACGTGACATCGAAAGTGTTGTTTGATAGTGAATGTTGTAGAATCTTCAATCTAGATTGGAAGGTGGTTCTTCAAGTCTAACGCCGAGGTAACTTGTATGAAGTCTTGGTTGATTCTCACCAAGAGAAGTTGTTAAGTCTTGTAGCAAAACCTCCCCGTTTCTCAACTTGAACTTTGGCATCGTAGGATTGGCACATTTGAATGTGGCCACGCATCCAACATATGGTGAAGAATCAATTGGTAGCAGATCTTAGTTGTGGACATGAAACTAAGATTGGTGTTTGTGTTCGTGATGCATGCTTGAAAGATGCATGTTTTGCCTTTCAAAGACTCGAAAGGAAAACTAGTGAAGTATTGGAGCTTGTTCATTCTCGATGTTGTTGGACCCATGCATGTTACTTCTTTGAATAGAAAGTTATACTTTGTAACTTTCATTGACGATTTTAAAGGTGAAATGCAAATGTTATTTTCGAAAGCACTAAGGATGAAGTTTTTGGAGTTTTCAAGCAATATAAAGCATGGGCAGAGAACTTGATTGGAAAAAAAAAGATCAAATGTTTGAGATCTGATCGTGGTGGTGAGTACATGTCAAGAGAGTTCCGGGGAGTTTTGTGCTTCTCATGGAATCAAACGTGAGTATACGTGTCCGTGTACACCTCAACAAAATGGAGTTGCGTAACGAAGAATAGAACATTGGTTGAAGCAAAGACGGAGTATGTTGTGGTTATCCGATTTACCTCTCTCTTTGGGCTGAAGCGGTGAACACTTTGTTATGTGCAAAATCGAATTCCCACATCCGCACTGATAAAATTCCGTAAGAAGTTTGGAGTGGTAAAAGCAGAGTGTGAAACACTTACGCTCTTTTGGGTGTTTATCTTATAGTTTTGTTCCGTGATGATGATCAAGAAAGTTGGATGCCAAAAGTGAGGAGTACTATCTAGTTGGATATTCGTAAGAATCCAAAGGTTATCGCTTGTATAATCCAAGGAAGAGGAATATTCACATATCACGCAATGTAATCTTTGATGAGACACGATTGTATAGGAGCGCATCCAACTTCAATAAGCAAAATTGATGAAGAATGGATTCCGTGAGATTGGTTGGATGTGCGCCTAATACCAAGCCATTGGAGATTGAATTTGAAGATGGAGATGAGGAGCATGATGGTGTACTCGAAGATGTTGAAGGTGATGTACCCGCTGTATTTGCACCAGATGTTCAAAGAAAGCGCGGATGTACCAACAATTATATGATCCTGAATTGTATGGTCGTGGCAAGCGGACAAAGCAACCATCAAAGATGCTTTGGAAACCTGGTGAACCCCAAGAAGAAGTCACTAGTGCATGTTTTCTAGTAACTGAGCCAATATCATACAAGGAGGCAATGAAATCAAGGATGCCGCTAAATGGCTTAGAAGCAACCGATGCGTAATATACAAGTTTGATGGAGAATAAGACTTGGGTGTTGGTAGATTCTCCTCTTAATGCTCATGTGATTGGTTGTAAGTGGGTTATGGTGCGTAAGCTTGATCCCCGATGGCAAGGTGGAGAAGTACAAAGCAAGACTTGTTGCTCAAGGTTTCTCACAGATTGAAGGGATTGAGTACAATGAAAGATTTGCTCCAGTTGTGAAATCACCCACGGTAAAACTTCTTCTTGCTATGACAGCAGAATTTAACTTGATTGCAGAGACAATGGACGTAAAGGCAAAGATTTCTCAATGGAGATCTTGAAGAAGTGATTTACATGAGGCAAACCTCAAGGATACAATGTTCCGTGACTAGAAAACAAGGTTTGTTTATTGAAGAAATCATTGTATGGATTGAGACAAGTCATGGTAGACAATGGTATGCATGCCTAGATCAATTTCTCAAATCAAAAGGTTTTGTGACTTCTCCAGCAGATGATTGTCTTTATATTGGAAGGTGTGATGATGCAGTATGTTTTATTGGGATTCATGTTGATGATAGTCTCATTGTTGGGAATTCACGACAATATGTGGATTTTGTGAAAATATGTTAAGTAAGTTTATTTCAAATGACGATCAAGGTTATATACATCATTACCTTGGCATGAAGGTGGAGATTGATCGAGATCAAGGTAAAGTCAAATTGAGCCAACATGGATATGTTGAAAAGATGTTGGAGAAATTTAGAATGCAGACTTGCAAACCTGTGGCAACACCAATTGTACCAGGTACTATCTTATCTATGCAGATGAGACCTAAAACGCAGGGGGAGTATGAAACAATGTTGAAGACACCATATCAAAGCTTGATTGGAGCATTGATGTACCTTGCATTGAACACTAGACCAGATATTGCTTTTGCAACAGGATATCTTAGCAGGTTTATGTCTGAACCAGGTTCTCAACATTGGCAAGCTGCTAAGCGCGTTCTTCGGTATTTGAAAGGTACTATTGATTATGGTTTAGTACTTCATGGTGGACAAAAGTTGTTAGTATACCAGATGATGATTGGGCTGGTGACATTGATACTAGAAGATCCACTAGTGGTATGGGCGCTTTTTTTGATGGTGGAAGTTTGATTTCATGGAGATGTAAACGCCAAGAATCGCTGGCATTATCATCACCGAAGCAGAGTATATAGCGGTCTCGTGTGCTGCAAGAGAAGTGGTATGGATGCTAAGACTTATGAAAAGTATTTTTATGAAACAAATAGAACCAACAAAAATATTGTGCGACAATCAAAGTTGTATTGCTATAGCTTAAGAATCCTGTACCACTATAGAACAAAGCATATTGCTATAAGACATCATTTTATACGCCAAGTAGTAAAGAAGTTTAAAGATTAAGTTGAGTTTGTAACGCATCAAACACAAAGTTGCAGATATATTTACCAAACCACCAAGGGCAAGGCTCGCTTTTGAAGAATTACGCCATATTTTGGGAGTTCAAGTGTTGGCATGAGGGGAGTGTTAGAATATTGAGTATTGATTTGTACAATGTTATCAACATGCATTAGATTGCATGCATGTACATGCACATGCGCATGCACGCATGTGATTGCATGCACAACACTTGTATAGTATGCATGTGCATTAAGATTTATTCATTGTATATATATTGGATATGAATAAAGGAGAAGATGTCTTGGTTTGGTGAAGGATCTTGTTTATTGTCCTCCTCTACCTATTCTTTACAGGTTGGTCCCTTTCAACCATAATCTTTAAATTAATTTTTGTAAGTACTGATGTACTATGATTCTACAGGCCAGTAATAGTTATCTAGGTGCCTGCAACTTCTTAGGGGTACTGAGGGCCCATGTTCTTGTTTCCATATACATTTTCTCTTGGAAGTGCTATGTTCTACCAGTTACGATCGACTGAGGGCCAACGTTGTGCTTTGCATATGTATTATCTTTAAGTGTTGTGTGAAGGACTACGGTCCCAAACTATGATCATGAATGATCTATCTACGTAATTACTGACCTAAATATGTTGCTTTGGTAACTTATGCTCTCCGTACATTCACCACTTAACTTCAACGCTGAGGACAATATTATTCTTGGGGGGGGGGAGGGAGAATGTGACGTTCGTCATATTTATACAATGTATGTATAAATACCATGACACATCAGCATGGGTACTTTGGAGCCGTTATGGATTAAACTAAAAGGGTTTAAATTGGCTATGCTAAAATGTCAGCTAATTAAGCTCATCAATAACTAAATGACTAACTAGTTATTATTAATTAGTATAAATCCACCAATAAGGTGAGGCCACCTGGACCAACTCGATTGGCCCATGCTGCTTGCCCATCTGGGAGGCAATCAAGTGGGTCTCCAGTCATAATTCTGCCCCAAATCGATTTGGGAGGATTTGGTGAAGGAGGAGCTGCTTGATCATACCAAATAAGACCAGTTACATGGAGACCTTAAGAGATAATGGCTCTAGCCAAGACACAGGTTAGTACTTAGATAGCTTGAGCTTCTAGCTAACCCTTGTATGTGTAGTTGTATGATTAATCTCTATTTCATGCTTTAATTGAGGTTATGGATGGATGTATGCACGATGATTGTTCTCTTTCTGTTCCTCCTGTGTGTGGGAATTATGGGGGTTATAGACTTAACGGTCATCTAATAGTAGAGATATTCCTAGTTAAAACCCCTTAAATCCCATTAAATGCGGCCTCTGCACAAGAGCCCACCTAGCTGTGGATGCTATGCCAGAAATGAGCACCATATAATGGGTACAATGGTGAAGTGGATGTGGGGCCTTCATGAGCATGTCTACTGGGGCCTCTATAGTGTGCTAGGCTTATAGTCGGTCACTGCGTGTGGGTTGGGTATGGGTTGTGGATGCCGAGTCTTGGTTAGATGAGATCCATGAGTTTAGAACCTCTTATGGAATGACTGATAAAGACATCGACAAAGTTGCTATCAATAACCTCACCGGTCCAGTGCATATTTGTGGAGGGAGTATGCAAAAGCCAACAAATTTTCAAGGAGTAAGTGCAAGTTCACAACATTTCCTAAAGCTTTCAAACCTCACTATATTTCACGTACCTATACTTGTCAGCAAATCCAAATCTTCTATAGGTTGGCACAGAAGCATTTATCAGTACAAAGTTACACTAATGGGTTCATGCGCCTCCGCTTGTATGTTCCAGCTATCATAGAGAGACGAGCTATGCAGAAGTATATTGAGAGATTGTCTTCCAATCTTAGTACGTGCAATTGACCCCAAGTTAGTGGCTAAAGCTGCAGCGAAGGCCCTAAGCCTCGAAGAGGAAGCACCCAAGACATCATACCAGCGGCCCTCTAGCCTTGATGGAGATAGGCCATATACACCTTGTAGGCCTCGATCAACCAGTCCGGGGCCCGATAGACTGAATGACACTATGGGTGCCACGTGACAAATTTTTCAATCTATTTCAAGAGGGTACAAAAATAGCTCAGGAAGGATATGGCGTGCTTTAGATGCTTTTGCCAAGGATACCATATTTAGAATTGCCTGTTGATGCAGCTAGCTCGGGCAGCAATAGTAGAAGCGAGTTGCAAGGAGCTACCCCCTATGACTGACTTGCCTACCACAGGATGTGACGCGCCGTGAGATATGAGTGCCACAATTTCGCAGCTATAGAAATAGAGAATGCAGACTGTCAGATAGCTGTCATAGTCACCAGTGGAAAGATAGACTATGAATTCTTTGTTCTTTCTATAGATAGAGATGGTATCCATAATTTTGTTTTTTCCCTAGGATGACAGAAGTCTTTCATATCGAACCCTTCAGATCTAAGCCATAGCCAGTTCAATTGGCAACTGGAACTATTGTCAAGAGCATACGTTCCTTTGGGACCCGAGTGATCAAGAATATTGTGAGATATGACCTCATTATTGGTATACAATTCTTGGCTGCTGGTACATCCAACAATGTTTGTGAGCAACCAGAAATGACATACGCTGTATCAAATGGTATGCACGTTACCTTTCTGGGGAGTGGAGTGTGAGATAGTGCTTGCGCCTAGTACAAAGCCAATAAGTAAGGCTCCATATCGTAGAAGTACACTTCAATTGGCAGAACTTATAAAGCAGTTCCAGGACCTTCTTATATTAGGATTTATCCAACCGAGTGTCTCATCCTTTGGGACACCTATTTTGTTTGCCAAGACAAAGGGTGGTACTTTAAGAATCTGCATTGAGTACCTTCAAATGCACAAGCATATCATCAAGAATAGCTATGCTTTACAAAGGGCAGATGAATTATTCAACTAGCTACAAGGAGCTAAGTACTTTTCCAAGATTGAACTCCCGTCAGATTATCACCAGATAAGGATAAAAGAGGAGGGTGTCCATAAGTCAGCCTTTAGGACGAGGTATGGCCATTATGAGTTTACTATTATGCCCTTTTGATTGGCCAATGCTTCCGCCACATTCATGAGACTCATGAATGATGTCTTCCGCGAATCCCCTTGATGAGTTTGTCATCGCCTTCTTTGATGACATACGTATTTACAACAAGACATTGGAGGAGCATGAACACCATCTTCGAATGGCTCTGCAAAAATTGCGATGCCATAAGCTTTTTGCTAAGTTTCCAAATGCGCACTTGCGACTACGGAGGTGTACTTAGGCCATATTGTTTCAGCGGATGGCCCAAGCATACCGTACATCCTCGAAAACTTTGGAAGTTCCCAATGCCAAGTGGAAAATCATTACCATGGATTTCATAGTTGGCCTTCCATGAACCTTGAGGGGATGTGATGCTTTGACGGTAGTGGTGGATAAGCTCTCTAAAATGGCATATTTTTTGCCATGCCAAACCATCGACACTGCATTGGACACGGCATATCTTTTTACTAAGAAGATCTTCCACCTTTATCGCATGCCATGGGCGATTATATCAAATAGGAATCCTAAGTTTGTTAGTGCCTTCTAGACGGATTTCTTTAGCACTATCCAGACCAAAATCTCCATGGGTTCGACCTATCACCTGCAGACAGATGGACAGACAGAGTGCGCCAATTAAATCATTGAAGATATGGTACGTAATTGTGTCTAGAATAAGCAATCCAAGTGGGCAGACTACATACATTTGGTGTAGTTTGCCCCTATAGTGTGCTAGGCTTATAGTCAGTCATGGCATGTGGGCCGGGTATGGGTCTGACAACCCCTGCGTCGCAAGTAACATCCAGAAGGATGTCCTCGGCTCGCTAGGTGGGGTGAGCCGAACTATAAATTTAGGGGGGTAAGTCAGGTACAGATGCTTGGGTACCCATGGTGCCATGAGGGATTCATCTTTGTCCTGCCTCATCGGACTGAGGAGATGCAACCTGGAGTAGTCTCACAGGATGAATCCATGAGATTACATCTCCGGGAGGCTACATTCACGCCATAACATGTTCCAGCCATCTGCAAACTGTGCATAGGAGGGGCAGATGGAGTAGACTACCCTACTCATGATTCTATGCCAACCAATGCCGATGTTATGATTCCGTCTGTTGATATCCGGTGGCCTTGATTGTCAGTTGACCCCTTTGAGTCTGAGTTTGGGTTAGAACCTTCATTTCTGATGCATTTGCTATGTATATTGATATTGTGTGATGTCGTCTTGCTGATGGATAGAACACCCTTCGTGGTGGCATATTATTATGTATATTGTGTGTTGGGTGCTAACATGTATGTAGACTTCCACTATATAGGATTTCCCATAGAAGGTGTGGGGCAAATGACACCTCCGTCCCCTTCACTCGGATACTTGCCCATCACAAGTGGTTCGAGTTAGACGGGGGGTCTTCGTGGTGATTCAATTACCACGGAGGGTAATTTCCCGTATTTATATGACGGGAGCATCATATAGGTTCGGGGAGTGTCACAATGGTTTCAGAGCCATGATCTTGGTAGACCGGATCATAGCTCTGGCCATGTTCTAACCCGTTAGATCGATTAGTTGATAGGTGATCTCTAATGTCAAAAATTACCTTAAATCTTTAGGTATTGTGCCAATTAGTTTAAGTACGTGAATATGTAGCATAATAACGGGGGTTTTTTTTTTGTATTTCTGTACGGTTTTTGCCATGGTTTTTATATGATTTGATGGGCGTATTGCGCGAGCCATACTAATCAGTATTTCTAGAGTGCGCCGCGTATTTTATTTCTTAAATTCCATATCTTCAATGGTTTACCCCTTTTTATTTTTATTTCTATGATTTATTTAAAATTTACCCCTTCTTTTATGATTTATTTAAAACTGTTCTGCATGCGTGGCCTCGAGCCCCCGCTATTTTAGGGTTAGTCAAGCCATTTAGGTTTCTCCCCGGTTTCAGCAGGCATAAGGCAAAGCAAAGAACGATGTCTTTTTAAATTCGACTATGCAAAGAAGGTTTGGATTCTTTGGAGCTCATTAGAGACGACCTATCTCGAAGAGGTTCTTCATTGCGATTTTGTGTCTGTGCTTTGATCAGCATACAACGCACATGAGGATGGAAAACCTAATGGAAAAAAATTATTATTATCTTCAGTGCCACTTCCAGTGCCTTGAACTCGAAGGGAAGAGTATCAGGCGAGATATCCACATGATTACATAAACATTAACCTGGAGCAGATTCTCCCCATCTTTCCATGCCGTGCCTAATGTAGTTTGTTTTCGTGGTTTTATGCCCGCTGGGTGTTGTTTGGATCTGTACTTGCATGACCATTCAATTCGACTCAACAAATCTGGTCATAGGTTGCTTGCAAAAAATCGGCTTTTTCAGGTTCGATTCTTCCTCTGGGATTCAGTGATCAATCAAGGTTCCACGTTCAAAAATTTGCAGGATTTTTTTGCCTAAAACTAGCTCAACTGGCCTGTTCTTTTTGTGGCTTCTGGAAATAAGCCCCTATTTTGCTTCTGGGCCCAATCAACCTCTTAACCTCTGTTCTTAACCTCTTCCAGCTCCAGCAATCTCAATCAGTGGCTTGAATCGTTTGTTATTTCCACATAAGAGATGCTGGGTTGTCATCAATCCTTTGTAATCGTTTGTCATCAACGGATTCTGAGATCTTTGAGGTAAGATGTTTTGACCCTGAATAGCCTGGTCTTCTGGCTTTTAAGCCGCCAATTTTTCTTCTGGCATTTTCGTTCTTGTTGCAGTGTCACTTTCAAGTTTCATGATCTTCGATCATCTCACATCGTATAAAAAGCCTGAGGTTAGAGCTTTTTTTTCCTGCTTATAAGCGGCTATAAATGATGCTGTCCAAGGCATCTTCCAACATTTCTATATTTCCAATGTTTGCAGGAACAGAAATGGCTGCTTGGTGTTATTTTCATGGTTCCCTTTTACTCTGTTGAATCCGTAAGTCCTATGCAGTATCTAGTCTTGTTGGCAGTGTATTCTTATGTGCTGCAGCATCATTATTAATTTTGCCCTCCCTTAATGCAGTTAGTTCCATTGTGGAATCCAACAATTTCCTTAGCTTGTGGAATTTCATGCTTAGATCGCTATGAAGCATTTGCGATGTATTGTTTTATTTCGTTTCAGAAGAGCTAGAACCTCAGATACAATCCATGGTAGCTAATTTCGATGATGCAAGGGTTAGACAGAAGATCAAGGAGTTTATTGCCAACTTTTGTAGGCAAGGTAGGCTTAAAGAGGCAGTGGATTTTCTAGATGAACAAGAATTTTACAATGATGCCTCTTGGTTATTCTTATTTATTGGGAAGTCGCGTATGAGGCCAAGGCTTTATCGAGAGGGCGCCGAAGTTCATCTTCACATTAATAGAAGTGGTTTTACTGAGTAGTAGTTTTTTTTATTAGGAACCCGCTCATTCAGATGTATGGTAAATGTGGCAGTTTGGATGACGCAACTGTTATTATTTGATTCCAAATGGGGAAGCGCGATGGTTGAACAAGCTTGGTTTTGGCAACCGTAGTTCTCATGGTTGAACAAGCTTGGTTTTGGCAACCGTAGTTCTAATGCATTGAGAGATAATATGTAGCATTATAACAGGGATAATGCCATAATGTGGTTTTTCCAAAGAAGAATTTGCAATCTTGGCAGCTCGGGGATGATTATAAATCATATCTTGTTTTTGATTCTATGAATATTCTTATTTGTGGGTGCCAATGCCAGTTATGATTGCCATTTCTTTTGTATTGATGCTCCCTCTTTGTGGAATTAAATTTGTTTTACATATGCCATATGCTTTATGAATGCTTGCCATGGCAAAACAGGCTTGCATTGATACCAAAGACATGTTACCATATGCACTAGCATATGCATGACAATGTGCAGCTTTACAATAGAAGGGGACTAGTGGCAATGGGAACAATTTGTTTGTCTTGATGTTTTGTGCTTTTTAGTAATTAATATGTAGGTCCATAACATTTACCTATGTTTTGTTAGTTAGGGCCCGAAGGGCCCAAATTTTTTTAATATAACAATCAATGCATAACTACCATTAACATTTTTAATACAAACCATTGCATTTAACACATTATAATTAAAATCCCCTTAAACCCCCTTTGGTTTGGGTGCATATTCACACGGGTTAATGAGGGGGGCGAGAGCCCCAAAAATATATTTACAATACATGTATAAAATTAACACCATTAAGTATATTCTCTCAAACCTTATAGTACTTTACAAATCTCAATATACAGTATACAAAAACTTGTACATGCATACCCCACAAACGAGGATCGCTATGTACGGTCAAGATCAAGGAATAAAGGGCAAATATGCCCATCCGACAGCTCTCGATGCCCGGAGTAACCCCCCGTGTGAATATGCACCCAAACCAAAGGGGGTTTAAGGGGGATTTTAATTATAATGTGTTAAATGCAATGGTTTGTATTAAAAATGTTAATGGTAGTTGTCTGTTGATTGTTATATTAAAAATGAGAAAACTATGAAGTAAATTGTAGGATGTAAGAGTTGGGCACTATTGAGTTTTTGGCAGAATACGGTCCCTTGTTCTCGGAGGCCATAACTTTTTGTAGAAATCTTCGATGAAGGCAATTCTTGCATCTTTACATAGAGGACAAATAAATTGACTAAAACCCCTAGAAGCCCCATTGGGAGACATACCAGGAAGAAGATTTTTAGCACTTGCTTAAGTGCAACGCTGACAGGGAAATAGGTGTTTAGAATTTGATCGCAAAACCACGTTGGCGCCGTAGTATACCCGCATATAAAAAAACCCACCATATAGAAATATTTTTTATACGCTTTCAGAAAACATTAGGCATTTATGAATTTTTAGGGATAATTTTCTTCTAACTTTTTTTGTGTCTCTTCTCACCTCCTCCAGTCGCCATAGCCACTGGATTTCGAGCTGCTTCCACCATAGTCAAGCTTGATTAGATGCCAAAGTTGACTGCCTCACCCTACTACCATAGCCAGACCCCAACTCTTTACCTCGGCGCCTACTTTCTCCTCCACAAGCCATGGTTTGTACCATGCAAACCTAGAGCTATGACACACTTGATGTGACACATCTTTTTGAAGAGCTTGGAAGCAACTCTTGCCAGAGATCCCGAGAAAATTGAACTCCTTCTCGATCAATTGGTCCAACGCTTCGCAGTGGGAGATTGAATACCTTACCCCGCTTTTCACCTGACGGAGAGGTTCTTACTCAAGCTCAACATTGTAGGTGAGACATATACCCTTGTGGAGAAGCCAGACCAAGTTTTGACGCTCATTAAGTACTATCCCTTTGAGTCTACAGCCACTAGTGACGAGGAAGTCGTGAGGGTGGAAACACAGAGGGTTACGGACTTGGCCCTAGCAACAGATGCCCAAGAAGTGGCTAGTGGAGATCTGGGGATAGGGATGCCCGATATGTTTGATTGGGAAATGGAGAAGCTATCATCAAAGGATGCCCTCTTACCCTACCTTTGTATTAATATGATGAGAAGACTCAAAGTTTCCCATGGGATAATTTTCCTGATTACATCACTCCCGAGCTCCAACAGTCCATTGAGCTAGAAATGGCAGCCATGCCCAATAGGTACATCACTGAGATGCTCAGGAGGACAGAAGTCTGCGAAGCCCTGGAAAGACATGCACAGAGAGAAGCTAGCGGTTAGTTGAAAATTAAGCCAAGCAAGATGCCAACCAACTTGGACCACCTACAATTAAACGGACGCGAAAAAGTTCTGCGCACAAGTTGGGAGGCAAAAGGAGCGCATAGGCAAGGCCACATCCTCTACTCGACGCCAAGAGCGAGTCAACCTCCTACGGCAGGTAAAACCCTCCCCAAACCATTGGTAGCCAAAAAGAAGCCCCACAGGTGGAAATCTGGCACGATATTCTTGAGGGAGATTCGAAAATACCAGAAGTCCATCGAGCTCCTGTTATGCAAGCTGCCTTTCCAATGGTTGGTTCAGGAAATTGTCAAGGAATTCAAGACCGACCTTAGGTTCCAAACCTATGCTATCCCTGCATTGCAGGAAGCCACAAAGGATTACCTGGTGGCTATGTTGATGCAAGACTTTATGCCATTCACGACAAGCACGTTACAATAATGCCAAAAGATTTATACCTCGCCCGACGAATTCGAGGGAACCATCAATAGCATGGGCATTGTCCCTTTGTTTTATACTGAGACCACATTGTATACTATTTTTTTGCTATAAATATAGACTTTTCAGTCTTACGTACATGCATAAATGTTCGTGTAAATTCTCTGTTCTGTTCTAAAAAAATTATAAAATAAAAGTAAAGTAAAATAAATAAATAAGTAAATAACAATGAGTTAACTATAAGTTGGGAATATTTAAACTTACTTTCACTTTTAGGGTTTCTCATTCTTTTCTCCTCCTCCAAGCGTCTTCTCTCCTTTTGCTCCTTTCTTCTTGATTCATCGACTTCTCTAAGCGCCAATAGTGGTATCTGGACAGAGAACATTTGGACCCCCAGGTTTCTTTTGGGCTTCTTCATCCCTATCTGCTCCAGGATCTCATCAGCAATATGCAGGCACATCCTATTATGCCGCATTCTTCGAGTTCTACATCCAAGATATAGTTCTTCAGTGCATCCAACACGGAGACCCTCCTCAGCTATATCTTAGCCAAGCAATCTTGATGTAGATGATGGGGGGCGATCGACATGCTTTCAACGTCTTCCATGGCATTATCTGCTGGGCTAAGTATCCTCCCACCATACAGTGGAATGATCGAACCTATTTTGAGCGCCGCTTCACCTTGGCCATCTTAATGGATCAATATGTGGAAGATGGAGATATACCCGCAGAGAAGGGGAAGATGCAGGGTCCCTCGCCTTCAGAGGATGATGATTGAATCAATCAGAATGACTTTGTGCGATGGAAACAGTTGGCGGAGGAGATGCCAATACCCAGAAGCTAGGGGTCCAAGCTTACTAGGCTGGACACATTACCCATAGTCTATGTTAACGAGCAGGAGTATCTTTTGCTCGACGACATTATGTGGATATATCGTGTCATTACCAAGTTCAAGCATAAGAGAAAGATTGAAGTCCTCTACGAGCTTGCTGAGTATTGTGTGGGTGACTTTCTTGACTTCTCCTTGATTGAGTTCCCACCACAGGTTCAGTGGTCCCTAAGTTTCCAACCGACGGATATTGAGCCCTTGGATACCCTCTTGAGGCTGCGACACCTGATGTTGCAAGAAAAGCAATCGAAACCTCTTGCGGAAGCTTTTGCCGCCATGGAATCCCATGTCCCTAATATAAATGAGTCGAAGTTTCCATGGAACCAGATGAGGAAGGGGAGGACTTGCTAGAAAAAAAAAAGATCATATCCGGGAAGAGAAGCAGGAGGCCAAGGAAGAGGAAACGTCTGTGGCCATTGACAAGGAAGTGGCTACCTCCACTTCGGAGGAAGTAAAGCCCCTAGGCAACCATGTCACACGCCTCTTCCTGTCAGCATTCAATGAAGGGCAGGTCTTATTTGTTGTACAGGACCTAGCTCTTGAGGTGGAGACATCATGGTGGGCACTTTGTGCCTTATCAACTTTGGCCGTTCACAAGAAGATAAACTACCGCACGTGTACTCTTGTGCTCAACGTAAATCTTCGTTCAACACTGGAGTTATCTTGAGACATCGTAAAGCCTTGGGCCAGGATATAGCCAGCTGGACGAGTATGAAATTGCTCGTGGCCGCACCTTTGGCAACTCTTTTCTCATCGAAGGTTGCATCCGCGGATGCCCTCACCACCAACCCAGGCATCACCTTGCTCCAGCGTCGACAGCTCCAGTGGGCTTTTACACAAGGTTCACTATAGATGGCATGGTTTGAGGCAAATTGAAAACAAGAGCTACAGGATTGAACATTGGATTGAAGCTACTGGAGGGAAACCAAAGGTTTTGCACCTGGCTTGAATTCCATGATTCAGCCTTCAAACTCGAAGCACCTGCAATAAAGAAAATTATTAGAGGTACAATTATAGGTTTAAGCAATGCACAATTCGAGGTACAATCAGCGATTTAAGAAATGTACAATTACCTTGATCATTTGATGGAATATGTTCATCTGGCACCTTATCTTCTTGAACTGTTTGGGAAACCTCCTATACAAAAAACTCTTCAACCACTTTCTTTGCTACAGGTCCCTTGGATTTTGCTCTTCTGCCATTGACTTTGGCTTTAACTCATTTCGTTGGACTCACATGTAGTTGGAAATGTTTGGGTTTTGGGTTTTTCCTTCCAATTTTGCTAGCCTTGGGTGGTTCTGCAACTGTTGCTAGTTCTATTGCTTGCTCTTCAGCTACTGCTTGGTGTGCAAGTGGTTCCTCTCGTTCATTTATGCTCATGTCTGATAAATAAAACAAGTTGTGTTAGGCATAGGGCACAGAGTCAAAATTCATATCATAACAGACATGCTTACCAAAGGTAAGAGTCTGATCCATATCACGAGCATGTTCTTCTACTATAGCTTCTTTGGTTGACTTCTTTTCTTTATCTTGATAATAAAGTATTCAAATGCATTAGAGCCAACAACTTGTACAAGGAATTTGATTTAAAATAATGCAGTACCTGTTTTTGGTGAAACCTTGGAGTGTGTTAGTGGCACTCTTCTAACTTCCAATTTTGCAGGTAATTTGTAGTCAGGATCTTGGTCTTCATTACTCAAGGTATTTTCTAAACTGTTGTCAACATCAACATCATTTGCTATTTTATGAGGCACATAATTCATGTACCCTAACTCTGGAAATAGATTTTCAGGGATATTGGCCTTGCACACATGACATTGCAACTTCTCAATGCATAATTGGAAGCAAAATAAGTGGAACTTGTGTCCACAAAGCAACTGCACATGCAATTCATAATCTGAACAGAAAGCCATTTCACAAACCAAGCAGCCACTTACACCATCAGCAATATGTAGCACAATAACAGGGGGTTCCAAGGGGATTTGATATGGATGCATAAATCACTATCCTGAGACCATAGAACTGTTGAAGGTGTTCCTGGCAAAATCTCTGTCAGAAGGATATGCAAGCATTGTGATCTTCATTCATCTATTTTACAGATGTCTATGTGCAATTAATACTGCAATATCCTCGTGCCTAAGTGGAAAGCTCTACTGTCACGTTTTCCATGATGCAAAACACAATGTTCAAAAGATATTATTCACAAGTATTTTCCCAAGAGTTGGATTTTCATTCACTTAAGAATCACACAGCAATCAAAGAGAATCCCAAGCTTTATATCTTGGGCACAGGATCAAATCAAACATTAAGTCAGGTAATTCACTGAAAATATCAAAAATTCATGGATAATCTGGCACTTGGAAGGCAAATTCAAGCTTGAGTCATCAAAACCGGTCTTTCTTCAAAGAGTTTCGATCGGTGTCTCGCCTAAAAGCCCTCGAAAAACTCTGAGCAGTGTTTCCCCCTTCTGAAATCCCCTGTTCCGGCCCGTTCTTGGCCAATCCGGGCCAGTTTTTTGTTTTTTTGTTTAATAATTGAGTTCTTGATGTAATAGAAATAGATTTGAAGGCATTAGATCTGATTGCATAGTTGTTTCAAGTTAATCTACGGGATCTCGGCGTGACTGTGATTTAGGGTTCTTGGCAGAAAGGCTCGATATATCCCACATGAATTATTGAAAAAGTAAGCCTGGGTTTATAAAGATAGATTTAGTCAGCATTATAAATCGACGTGCTATGCCCACGTGGGATCCGGTCCATTACCGTCCCACACGCCCGGGTGTACCCATTAGAGGTAATTTGAGATCTCCTTTTGTCCCCAGAAGAATCCTCCAATAGAATGAGTACTCTACATCAAACTGCAATTAATGCAGCATTAACAACTTCATTGCTGTCGTTTTTTCCCTATAACTTTTGATCTAGTCACGAAAATGCTGCGGCGTTTGTTGCATTAGATGCAGAATGAAAAGATCTTTTAAGTGATATATGGTTATGATGTATTTCAATACAAGCCATATGTGTTAACCTGAAAAAATATGGTTTTTTGCTCTTTTCTTATATATTTACATCCCAAAAGATATAACAATGGGTTGTCATTAGAAAGATCTTGAGGAGACGAATCCATTGCCACAAATAGTGTTCGAATCGGAGTTTTTGATCAAAAGTTATAGTAGAAAAATGACACTGCAAAAGTTAGTTAGAACTGCATTAATTACTGCTGCCACATAATACTGGAATAAAATACACTGGAGCTCTTCTCTTATTGGACAGTTTAAAAAGCTGATGTGGCTTTTTAAGCATCCCTTAATGGGACAAAATGAGATCTCAAATTACCTCTAATGACGTGGTGTGGGGTGATTGGACAGGGGAATCTAGGCCGGGAGGGTAGATAGGATTTTTTTTTTGGCTCAATGAATTAGGCACGTTTCCCAAGAAACCCAAAGTGAAGGTCTACATGAACCCTTTTTTGCAAAAAGAATCCTTTCTTATGCTTTGTACCATGGTGGAATCTTTTTTGCAAAGCTAGATTTTCAATTTTGTGGCTCAAATATGGGTATGAAAATGGTGAGGTGGCAAATAGGTAAGGTGAGTTGGTAAAAAGATGATGATGTGGCAAAGAGAGGTAATGAGGTGTCAAACAAGTTGGCAAGGTATATGTTTTCTAGTCAAAACACATGATGAGGTGGAGGTGATCAGTGTGACAAGTGGATGATGATGTGGAAGTGTTGGTGATGATGTGGCAAGACAACATGTCACCTTAATGATCCAAACAACTTGTTTTGTCTTGAAGAAAATGGAATTTTCAATTGGGTGACATGTGTGTGGTGTGACATAGCAATGGTGATGATGTGTATGTTGACTTGGCCATTCTCAAGTGATGACATGGGTCAATTTGATGCAAGTGCATATATATTGCATACTTTAGGCAAATCTTTGACTTTTGTTGCTTCCCTTAGGAATCTTGCACTTTCTCTCTCCTTTTTTACTTCTAGTGAGAGAATTTGACCCTAGACCATGGATGTAGCCAAATCAAGTGAATTTTTTTGCTTTTACAAGATGGTGATGGTGTGTTGGGTGTGTGAGGTATGAATGATGTATGAAAGAGAAGTTTTGACTAGAAAAATTCCCTTGACCAATGTGCTCTAGGAAATGAAAGCTAGGAATGGAATTTGAGGTCATGTGGGTATGTTTTCATTAAAAAGAAGATGGAATGCTTCAGATGAGGATCATAAGAGATAGTCATGCCAAGAACTCAATGGAAATATCACATACCAAGAACACTCAAGGGCCTTCCAAACTTCAAAGTTGCCTTACTTGAATCACCTTTCCTAGCATGCATGAATGTCTTCACCTTGGTCTTCAAGTGTCCACTTCATGATCTCTAGGGATGTGTTCTCTTCAAATCTATGATGCTTTTGTATCTGTGCCCAAATCATTATGCACACATGAGTAAATCAATGTGAATCTTACTCTTCTATGCTACCATAGCATGGTAGCATCATGCCAAACAAAAAGAACAGGCTGGTCCCCCAGCCTCTTGTGTTTGCTAATTATCAAAGTAGAATTCCTGCCAGCTGCCAATATGGAGGTATGTTTGGCAACTTAATGTACCTGCAATGGATTAAAAGAAGATGGTGTTGGTAGATGATCAATATGATATGTATGTGATTGTGAATGTGAACAAGTGAAGCTGCATGACAAATGAGATCATTATTAGAGAAAGTGAGCTGCTGGATGGGAATGTGACAGCAGTCTAGTGGATTTAGTGGGAAAACATTGATCTGAAGTGTCTCAGGTGGATCAGGAGCAACTCTTGAACAGAATGTTGTGGAATGAATGCATTAGAGTGCACCTGCATGTGACAACACATTTGTCAGCACAATGAGCTGCTGTTGTGGTGGGGATGGCAGCAGCTATGGATATGGAGAGATATGGAGGAAAGTGTGTGAATATGACTTGTGTGACTGCAAATTCAGATGCACTTGCATGGAAATCAAAACATAAGCAATAAGAATACTTGATTTGAGCTTTGAACAAGCTGACACCTGCATGAATCTCCTTGTTCTTGCATTAGTCTTAATAGTGGAAACCTCGAATATAAAAGCTCTATCTTAGTAACTACTTCAATTTGGAAACACAAACTATTTCCTAAACATTCCTGCATTATTTTTTGTCTTTTTCTCATTTTGCTTCTTAAGTTTTGCAATCATAGTCAATCCAAAAGCAAACTAAACTAGCCTACCTACAGATTCTAAATAAACTTTTAACTAAATAAACTTAAGGTGACATGCTGTTGCCAGTACCTCTTCAAGTGCAAGATATTGATAGGATTTAACATCTCTCTGCCATCAAGAACATCTCTCAACCGATAGGAATCTTTCCCTGCCTTACCAATTACTTCAAAAGGCCCTTCCCAAAGATTCTCAAACTTTGCTGCTATATCTTCCCTTGCCTTGTTCCATTTTAAAACCAGTTCACCTGATTTGAGAGTGCCTTGGAGCTTGTGAGCAGCTTTAAATGCTACTATATCTTTGGCTTTATTGATCAGAACTGCATTCTCAGCTTCATATCAAACTTACACACCTTTCTCTTAGTGCATCCTCCATTTCTAAATTTTTTTGATAGGCCAATCTAAGAGATGGGAGTTCAAGCTCAATTGGCACCACAGATTCTATGCCATAAATCAGGCTGAAGGGTGTATGTTTAGTAGATGCTTTAATGGTGGTCCTATATGTCCATAATGCATCATGAAGCTTCAAAAATGAACCCATCCAATAACTTGGTGCCACGTGTCCCTTTAATGGTTTATTCAAACCATAGCTAACTTATTATTCTTCAATGTTAATACATTAGACCCCCTAGTGCCTACACTAGTTCCATTAACATTAATACAACCATGCTAACCATGCACCCATATGGATCTTCTGTCTCTGCAAACCCTGCTAGCTCCTTCCGCACTAATATTTAGTAATATTAGTGCCCTCTAGCGAACCATTACCCGTCGCTAGCCATTACTATCACTTATCCCGAATTCCGTCACCATAGACTGGTTACAGTCAACTTGGCCCATTAAATCACAACTGCCCGGCAATCGCGACCAACAGTACCCCCATGCTCATGGACGTCCGTCAAGGGCCCGATTCCGGCTATGCCCTTGGGAGCACCTGTACAGATTGTTATGTTATCTATTAACATAACAAAATTTGTTAAAAATATTTTCGCATTGAAGTTGTTATGATAGTTTTTTTTTTAAGAACTGTGTCATCAATATATTAAAAGAATAGTAATGTTACAAAGCAAGTGAGGAGGAAGGAGAACTGCCCCAAAGAGAAATGATACTCGACACTCCACAACAAACTCACGTAAAAACCGCAACTCATCGCTGTATAAACCGACCATCACCATCCACAACACCTAAGAAGTCCGCCAAATGGCAAACTTCCGCCTACTAATCCCGGGAACACCGTAAAGCTTTGAAATAGCTTGTACCGAAGTCGAGGAATCGAGAGGCGCAGTCTGCTGAATCCCCTCGAAGATCCACAACCGCCACCGCTTCCAAATCAGCCACACCAACCAAGCCACGACAGATGCAAGGCTTGTCAGCCGCAAGAGCGCCAAGCACCGTGGATACACATGAAGCAAAGAATCTGCCGGCTAGCCAATCTCACGAAACAGCCCTAACCCAATCCCAGGCAAAGCCCGCAAATGAGGGCATAAAACTAGACAATGCTCCACGCCTCACGATGAAGGCCACAACAAGGGCAGAGGGGGCTCACACCCGGCCTAAACTGACTCACAAGGGCATTCACCCTGATACATCGGTGCACCACCGCCACGTATAAGCACCCTAACCTTTGGTGGGGAAGTGAGCTCCATGTCCACGCCCAAACCGGCGCCATCGAGAACCCGAAGTCGCAAAGACCACTTGCCCGGAAGGGGCAAAGGTGTCATGAATAGCCAAAGACCTGGGTAACAAGACCGCACAAAACAAGAAGACACAACATCCGGATGAACCTTCCAAACCTGCACCACCACATCATCCTGAGGGACTATAGGTATATGTAGCGGAATACTCCCCGCCACTTGTTCTCGAGATAGCGGGCCATCGCCTCAGCGAAAAAGTTTAGCTCGAAAGAACTCCCACGAGGCTAGCTGACCACCCCAATACCAATCCTCCAAGGTAAGCACAATGTTATGTTAGTTTTTAACTTAACAGAACCTGTTAAAAAGCTTTTCACATTGCAAAACAAAAATTAATCTGTTAATGGTCATTTCATAGTCTGAACAATATGTTAATGGTCGTTTTGGCTCCAAGAATTTACTAACAGTTTTACAAGAACAACATGTACAATTGTCCAAAAGGGTCAAAGCTAATAGTTGCAAAAGCTTCCAACTACACGTAACGCCAAGGCTAATCATGTAACTGCACGTAACGACAAGGGCTTTTCAAGTGTCACTGATCTTGTAAAATAATGCCACGCCTACATTATCACAACCAAAAGAATCTCCATCTCCAACTTTTGGCAAGTGGCAGAAGAGCCGATCATATCCTGTGGTGTTCTCGAACCCATTTAGCTGTTCAGACTTAACTATGCATGATGAAAATATCTGTCAATTGTTAAACACCATGTACCCCCATCACTTGGGGAGACTGAACATGACATGCATCAAAAGGCTTGCACGCAAGAATTGGTGCGCCTATATGAAGCCCAATTGGAAATTAATACCTTCTAGCCTTTATATTCAAAATAAAAATATTGCCTTTATATTCAAAATAAAAATGCATTCACAGTACGACCAGCCTTTATATCCAGCATAAGATTGCATTCACTGGATCGTTTGTATATACTTGATACAGATTCTATTGTATACATAATACAAATTCCAGAAATAAACTTGGTTTTTGAACAATTAATAAAGAGAAAATACAAAAACGTTAGAAAGCTGGCCTATTGCTGCCTCAGAAATATTGCCGCCAATGTTATCAGATATGTAAGAGGTAGTCATGATGGCAGATTTGATTGCAGCAGCTGCTCCAGGAAGGATGACCTGTAAAACTGATACACACACAACTTTCTTACCACTTGCCACACTAGAATTCACACTTTTCGAATCACACTTTTCTAAAATAGAGTTCCAACTCTATTTTAATAGTTGAAAACTAAATACTGTGCAAGGTCGATGTGCTCTTTCGTTCTTCTCTTCCTCTTCAAGCTCTAGGAGTTCTTTTTCCACATCTATATCTCACTTTTAATCAGAAGGTTATGAAGCACACAACAAGTAAATATGAGCTCAGGTATGAAATTTACATCCATTTCCAATCTTGTCTTCAAGCACTTGAAGACTTTTTTATAATCCCAAAGGATTGCTCAATGAAGAGTCTAGCCTGCACATGTCTCTCATTGAACAACCTCTCAATAGGTGGCAGATTTGCGACATCTCCAATGTATGGGGATATGAGCCGTGGAGAAGACACATACCCTTTGTCTCCAACAATGTAAGGCCGAAGGCGATAGTTACCATTAATAATCAATGTAGGCTCTCACAAAATTTGTCCTTCATGTGCTCTAGTTGCCAAACCTAAATTCCTAAGGAATCGTGCATCATGGGTAGAACCTGGATACCCAACAAAAACATCTCTGAACTTCCTAGAAGTATCACACACGACCTGCAATACAATAGAATGTCTTTGTGTCCTATCATAATAGTCAGCACCATGAGCACCTTGGCCTAATGATCTCAACCTGCGTGCAATCAATAGCACCATAGCAGTTTGGTAAGCCACTCACATCTCTAAATGATGCCTCAATACTTGCAATTTCATCACTATTTGGCCACCTCATTTATGTTTGAGATGGATATTTATTGCACGACACACTTCTCTAAGAACCATAGAACTTGTGCTCACTCCAATTCTAAACTTTTCTGATGCTTCCATAAAGTCATAGCCTTTGAATAACTTGTAGAATGCTGCCCCAACACGAACTAACACTGGTACTGCCATTCTATAGCGAGTATCTTGTTTTCTAATAGTAGGACCCAGCAAATTGCAAATCCAATAGAAGGAGGCTTTAGTCATTCTAAAATTTTTCTTCTATCGAGCATCATCAAATACCTCCATCACAAACCTGTCAAATCACACCGTGCTTCTAGGCTTCATCCACCAAGAATTCTCTGGACCAGCAGCTGTAGCAATGATAATTGCATTTTGCATGGCATTTGAAACAGTTATATAGGGCATTTTCCTAAAACCAGTTCTACGGCTTGCTTGGGCATGGTTGTTCACTCTTTTCAGCGTGTCTCTCACTAGCCAGGAGATTCTAGTTGCACTTTATCCCCCTCCTTGGCCGAACTTGCGTAAGCGGGCATTTCATCTTGCTTCTAGTTGGATTTTGTAGTCTATCTGGCAGAGGCGACATTTATGTATTTTTCAAGGTGCACACATCTCTGATCAACAGCTTCTTCTTTGTGCTCAATAGAAGATCACTAAAGCTTATCGTTGTTCATCTCTAGGTGATGATAAAAAAGAGATAATTTGGCAGACGTATTTACGGTGTTCTTCTTATGCATAGACGGGTGCTTGTGCCTAGTTGGGTCAGCCTATCCACTAGGGTTTTATTCCTGTATGTGCATTGTGTATTGCGTCTTTGTTCTTGTCAATAAAAAGAGTCTCACGTCCTTCAAAAAAAAAAATTCCTAAAACCAGTAAGCCTAGATTTTCTCCTTTGGCGACGTGGGTGGAAATCCTCTTTACTTCCAAATAAAAATGTAGAACATGTTCTTAAAACATTTCCAACAAGGTCTCTCATGCCCACGGGCCTTTTTGGACGTACAAGAATAATTTGGTATCACTAGACAAACTTCGTATAATTGAGCCCCTGCCCCTCTGCCCCCCTCCCCCACCCAAAGTTCTTTTTGCCGATATTCGATGCGGGCGCCCATCGGTAGGCTCGAATCGTTGGATGTCTCGTTTCGGACGATTCCAACCATCATTGGATGCAACTCGTTTTTTAGTAAGTTTTAGTTAATTGTCAGTTTCAAATACTCAATTAACCCAAAGGTTGTGGGTGCATTGTACACATGTAAGGTACACATACATTGGCGTATATATTTGGGGCTCCTTGCTAACCATTGGATGCCCCGCGAATATCGACAAAAAACAACCGGGGGTCGGGGGTTTAATTTAATGGTTCAATTTCTTAATATGTTTGATGCCCCTTTCAATGGTAGCAGGATTAATCGTCTCAAGCATCTAATCTCTATGGCTTTTAAGCAGCATTTTTGCTCCTTAAAATCTGGCAAGGGAATAAGCTTGATAAGGAAAAGAAACACTTATCTTACCCGATGCGGACCGGATTCGATATCTGGAATGCAAAGATGCAAAATGGTCCTTTTCCAAAGGATGTAGCTAGTGGTAACTTGCGCTATTCCGCCGCTTCAAGAACACTTCTGAAGCATCTGTAAGAAGAATCTGGAATACTCCACGCTCGAAAACCAGGTTGGCCTTTTCTTCCGGACGTATAAAAAATACAACAGAAAAACAAAAAATACAACTGATAAAGCCGCGAAAACGTGGGCTGATAACGGTGCGGAATGGACTATAGAAAATAAGAAAATAGCATTTCAAGACCTAGAAAGAAGCAGGTTTTGGAAAGCGCCAAGCAAGTTTTTTCATCGAGCAAGTTTATCCAAGGTGTTTAGAGTTTTGCAAATGGATCGGTACAGTTTCTGTAAGATACTAGGAGAAGGGAGCTACGGAATTGTGTGGAAGGCTTTGGATTTGGAAACAGGGGAAGAGGTAGCAATCAAGATGTTGAAGAACACATATCCAAGCTGGAAAAACTGCAAAGAAGAGGTAGAGCTTACATTTCTAGCTAATCTCAAGCACCCAAATGTGATCCAGCTTAAGAACTATGTATACGAAAGGGAAAACCAGAGTTTGTGTTTAATCTTTGAGTATATGGAATCTAATCTCTTTCAATTCATCGAGTGGGGAAGAAGGCATCCACTTTCTGAAGACACAATTCGCGATATGGCTTCACATCTTCTGCAAGGATTGTGCTGCATTCACGGGAAAGGATATTTCCACAGGGATCTAAAGCCCGAGAACCTCCTAGTCCAAAGCGATCTTCTGAAAATTGCGGATTTTGGCATGGCCAGAGATATTAATTCCAGCCTTCCATTAGAGACAGAAGTGTCGACTTTGTGGTACAGGGCACCAGAGGTTCTTTTAGGACAGAGTTATGATGAAAAAATTGACATGTGGGCAGTTGGTGTGATTATGGCAGAGATGTATAATTCGGAGCCCCTCTTTCCTGGCGCTAACAACAGGGACCAGCTGTGTAAGATTTGGGAAGTAGTTGGGGTGCCTGATGATTTGCCAGACCCTTTAGAAGAGGCTAATAGAAAGCAAAACCTATATTCGACTCTAAGGCGTCTTATTCCAAGAGCAAGTGAACAAGCTATAGATCTCATTCAACAGTTGCTCTCTTGGAACCCTACCAAGCGCCCTACTGCATTTTGGGCATTCTTTCATCCCTTCTTCAACACAACAAAGGAAGTCTACAAGCATCCAACTCCAAAGCAGCATCAGAATACTTTCGGACCAATTGGACGAAGATGGGCATGGGATGTGCATGGGTCCAAAAACTTTTTTGGCCCCTTCGGGGCCTAAGGGTGGTTCTATATAACACGAGCTCCATACTTAGAAAGTGTTGCAATGGAACTACATGGAAAATGGGTCATGGATATGAAATAATATTAATACAGTAAAGAACATGGGATGCCGTATGTTGTAGAATACAACGTGTAAATATCCCTAGTCGATCACACCTTCTTCTTTGATAGGTTGCCTTGCAGCCTAAAATACCTGAGAAATATACCATGGCCTCCTAGACCATTGAAATATGTTTAGAGTCGAAGGCAACCTTGTGGCAAGTAAAATGGATTAAAGGCTAGCCACTCATAGGCTCAAGATGACCTACGCATCTTAGGTAAACTTTAAATGATGCATTAGGTGTAATCTGCAATATGATCAGGAACACATCCCCCCTTTGAACAATATAATTAAGGGCGTATTATTTTACTTGCCTTAGTTCTATGGTGGAGGAAAATCTTTTATCCTTGTTTTTTGTGGTTACAAGCAAGATGAAGGGTGTTGAACTTAAAAGACTCCATGACACTGCTATCCTCAAAGATGGCAACCATTCTCGATGCTTGTTTTGTTGTTTCGAGTGCAGGTAACAATGTCTTTTACTTTTTGCTATGTTTCTCTATCATGTTATGAATATTGTAAAACTGCTCAAGAGCAGTTTGCACATGCTCATCAAATGACATTAGCTGATGCCTTAATTTTACACGGTATTTTGTTGTTGTTCTGCTACAAAGGCAAACAATGATAGTCTAATTTTTACTACACAAGGCAATCTCTGCTTTAAAGGATTATAATCTTGTAAAAATGGCTAAGGATTGTGTTTCATGACAATAAAATTGGAAGTTTCTTATGTAACCATGTCTTTGGCCTAAGTTCAAATGCACCTGGTTGATCTTAGGGCTGCTTATTGAATTATGACTTGTTCTTGCAAAAATCATGTCATGATTAAAAGATATGAAGGTCTTAGGACCTGATTGACTTCAAAGGGCCTTTTTTTTAAATAAAAACTCATAATTGTTTTATGGGCATGGTCTATGGTCTCAAGAATGGTGATTTATGTATCCATATCAAATCCCTTGAAATATGAAATACAAGTTTGCCTAAGGTTTTAGAATTTCAAATACGAACACTCGAATCTCTACCAAAATTATTCAATATCCTAATAAGAGTGATTTAACCAATGTAACTAACGAGCTGATAGTTTTCTTCAGGATTGACTTCAAAACTTTGTTGGTTGACTCAACTTGACCATTTCCTTGAGGGTAGTATGCTGAGCTTTTGGTGTGTTTGACTTTTGAGAGTAACTAGCAACAAGGCAATAGTTTGGCTCATGAATTGACTTCCCCTGTCAGAGACAATTTTAAAAGGGATTCCAAATCGAGCATAAATATTCTCATAAAGAAATCTTGATGTGGTGTAGGCATTTACTTCTCTAAGTGGAACTGCTTCAGCCCATTTGGTGAATTAATCCGTGGCCACAAGGATAAATTGATGTTGAGCTGATGAGGGGGGGTCTATTGGACCTATGAAATCAAGTCCCCATATTTGAAATGGCCCTGGAGAAGTTATGGCAGTGAGAGGAGCTGGTTGCAATAGCCTTTTACCAAAAATTTGGCATTTGTTAAAACACTTGATAACATTATAGCAATCTTTAAAAAGAGTAGGCCAAAAATATCCAGACCTTAATATCTTCTTTGCAGTTGTATCAACTGCAAAGTGTCCACCACAGATGCCTTCATGACAAGCTTCAATAATCATTTTGGCTTCTCCAGGATCCACACATCTCAGCAACACTCCTTCCTTGTCAACTTTGCACGATACTTCTCCAATCAATCTGAACTTCTTGCATTTCTCTTTGAATCTTCTTTCCTGACTGCTACTCATGTCTTTTGGCAACTCATTGTTCTCCAAATAATTCCTGATATCAAACTGCCAATCCAAATCTTTTCAATGAAGAGCAACCAAGTTAGTAACATAATCAGTCTCATTTAATCCTTCTTGATCCTCATATTCAAACAAAGCATAAATAAGAACTAGGATTTTCAACTAAGTTCACCACCTTGACAGTAATATTGTAAGCTTGAATTTTACAAGCCCATCTACATAATTTGGCCGTAGGCTGCTTTTTTGCAAACAGGAGGGATAAAGGGTTTTGCCGCATGTAGACTTGAGTGTGATTGTTTTGCAAAAGATGACCTTGTCTATCTATCAGAAACATTAATGCAGCTGCACTCTTCTCGAGCCTGGGATATTTTAGTTCAGTGTCAGACCACATCTTAATGGCAAAAGAAATAACATGGTTCTCATGGAGTAATGCCACACCAATTGCCTTTTTTGTGATACTAATGTAAACTTTAAAAGGCTTTTCTAAGTCTGGAGGTTTTAGCAGAATAGAATGACAGATAGCATTAATAATTGTATCAAAAGACTCTTGGCATATTTCATTCCAATCAACCAAAATATGCTTGCTCTCATTCTTAGAGACTTTTCCAACCTTTGTGAGGTTAGAAATTAGACTTGCGTGAAAAATGAGGAACATACATTCTCAAAAAGCTAGTCATTCCCAAGACACTCTTTACCTGTTTAAGCAAGCTTCTTCAAAGCCTCTATTATATTCTCTGCTACCTGAATACCTTTTGTGGATATTTCATGCCCAGCAGGTCTCCCTTTGAACATAAAAAGACACACTTCTTTGGATTCAGGCTAACACCTCCTTTTCTGCATAAAGTAAATAACTTTGTCAGACAATCAAAGTGGTCTTTACAAGAAGATCCTAAGCAGATATCATCCAAGAAAACACGAAATGATGTTGGAGGCATATCTTTGAAGATGGTATCCATTGCTCTCTGGAAGGTTGCTGATGCATTCATCAATCCAAAGGGCATTCTTCTCATTGCAAATGTTCCCCATGGTGTAATGAAAGAGGTCTTTGGCTGATCTTCCTCCTTAATGCTTATTTGATTAAAACCTGAGAATCCATCTAAGAAAGAATAGATCTCTTTTCCTGCAACAGCATGTAACACTTCTTCCAAGAAAGACAAAGGGTAACAATCTTTGATAGTAGCCTTATTCAAATCCCTATAGTCAATAGAATAGAATAGAATAGAATAGATTTTTAGCGTCCACGGAGACCAACTGGCCTATGGGACCCAAACAAAAAAGAGAGCAGCAAGCGTATTACTGACAGGATTAAAACCCCCCCGCCCTTAAGGGTTTTCGAGGGAAAAACCACAGCAGTAATAAGTATGCTGGCACGCTGTACAATTGTATAGAACAGTCCAATACCGTCCCGTAGGACACAAATGAATCTGTGCATCCATAAGCTCCACGGAGGTATGACCCCAACAAACCCACCGACGCCGTAGTCAATAAGCGATGCAACGCTGGCCGGGCACTAATGTCGAACATATCGCTCTCGGATATGTGCAAATCTTTGGCGATCTGGAGGGCATGACATTCATCCTCAATGGCCGCCCGGTGGCAACAACGACAAAGCCTTTGCTCTCGTGCTTCCCGAGCCCAACGCCCGTTTCAATGCGCGGAGGCGATGTGCACCCGTCGAATGGAAGCTATAAGTCCGCTTCTTCATGGGCATTTGGGTGTACAAGAAATTGGTGTGGGCCTCTTGTGAGCCTAGGATTGACTTGCTGGCGATGGTGTGCCGCCTTAGCGTCGCGTCCGAGCATCTGCATCCCAGAGCTTGCGAAGGAAAGTAGCATCTAGGTACAGCTTAAGTGCCTTGCGATCTTTCTTTGTCCTGACCTGGATGCATCTGTTTGTCTGCACCCCCCAGCGTAAGAACCATTGAGCTTGCTTGTCTTTCCAGCAGAATTTCAGACGTTGGGGACCCATCGCCGTGGCCAAAGCAAGGTGGGGCAAGCGTGTATCAGCCATAGCGACCACCTTTTGGAAATAAACAATATGGCGTTACAATGCAGCCCATTGAAGGGGCAAAAAGCCTGTCTCCTGGAGTAGGATCTGGTATGGAACTGTGGACTTCACCCCCAGGGCCCATGCCAAAGAAGGCCTTCTGCACCTGCTCGAGGTCATTCCAGGTGTTGAGGGATATCATCGGACCCCACACTTCTGCCCCACACAAAAGGACCAGCTCGACCAAGGCCGCGAAACAAGTGTATTTGGTGACCCTGTGCATACAACTCGCCTTTGTGGTCGTTGTTCCGCATGGCATATAGTGCTTTCCAACCTGCCGTGACCCGCAACCTGATGGCAGCATCCCAATGGGTGGTAGTTGAGAACTCGATCCCCAAGTACTTATAGGTCGGAGCCACCTCTACCTCTTGTCCTTGGTAAGTGAATGAGGGAAGCCTTGGCTGACGGGATGATGCAACTAGCAGCACCCTAGTTTTGGCCAAGTTAACTCGCATGCCAGTGAATTGGCAAAAAGTGTCAAGAGCATCCAGGTGACGTTGCATGTCCTCTGGAGTATAGGCCAGAAGGTTGACATCGTCAGCATATATGAGTTGCCAGATTGTGTGATGCGTGAGATTGTGCGCCCGCACCTCCATGCTCAGAGAGCCAATCTTCCAGTTGATCAATGTATAGGCCAAAGAGTGTGGGGAGGGGGCAACCCCCGACGACTCAATGTTATCGACACCTACAGGCCGGCGATGTGACACGTACCGAGCATGCCCTCAGATAGCCTATATAATGCGATTCTCGCAAGTCAATGGGGGTCCCCGGTACCGCCGCAATCGGTCCCATAGCTTGTCACGGGCACCGTGGTCAAAAGCTTTTGCAAAATCCACTTAAACAACGAAGCATGTGTTCTCACGGGCGATTCCCCGCTATCTTCAATCAATGTGCGCAGAGTGAAGATATGATCAATGGTGGAGTGGCTGGGCTGGAAACCTGCCTGTGTAAGAGCTCGCACATCCGTTTCCTCTACCCATATTGTCAGCCGGTGCTCAAGGATGCCAGCCAACAGTTTTGCAAAGAGAGAGCTGACCATAATAGTACGGTAGTTGGCCGGGCATTGAGGGTCCCCTGCTTTGTATATGGGCACAACTCTACTAGTGGTCCATTGCGGAGGGAAGCCTTCTCGCAATGCTTTATTGAAGAATGCCGTGAGGACAGGCACCAGTGGAGGCCCAACCCATTTCAGAAGTTCTGCCTGCCATCTAAATCTGATGCCTTCCCATTAGCTAGACGTTGTAGGCCCATGATGACATCTCCCTCTGTGATAACCAGAGCCATGCCTATCTGTGGAGGGACTGGTGTCCGGCCCACGAGCGGATCGTAAAGCTGTTGCAAGTACTGTACCCATTGCTCTGAGGTGATGTTCCCTGTGGGCGGTGCAGGCTTGCTCAAGACCCTTCTCCAGAATGTCCTGGGGTGCCGATCTAGGAGACCAAACATTTGTTGCTGATGCTCTGCGAGGTATCTGGCCTTCTTGTTCTTGAGAAAGGAGCGGTATTGTCTGACAGCCTGTGGGCGGTAGGTGGGATCAGTGACTTGCCGGAGTGTGCGTTTGAGCTCCCGACACTCATCATCAAACCATCTGTTGCGGGGGAAGGTGGTAGTGTCCGAGGTTCGCCGTGAGCGGCCTCTCCCAAAGCATCTTTCAGCAGCTGTCAAAAGCAGGTGAGTCAGCTGAGCAGATTGCTCTTGAAGTGTGGGGAGTTGTAGCAGTCCCGCCAGATCATGCTCAAGCAGCTGGGCATAGGTCCCTGCACGATCGTAGTCCAGGCGTAGCTGGGGCACCCGGTGTGTTGAGGCAGTAGATGCACGGGGAGCCTGCCAATGGAGATGCATGAACAGGGGCCGGTGGTCCGAGTCTACTTCCTCGTCCCGAGTGTCTGTTCCGATGGAAAAATGAGTAACCAGGTGGAGATCCCGTTCCTCAACCAGCAGATAATCCACCACACTGGAGCCGCCCCCTTGGTTCTCCTGTCTACAAGTGCAGCAGCTGGAAGACGGCCATTGCGCCAACCCATTACAAATAACCAGGTCAAAGATACTACCCAGCAACAACAACTGCCTGCCATAGCGCGAAATATAGATGTCGTCTGACATCCTTGACCAAGCCACCTCTGTGGGATTCAACTGCAAGACGTCCTCTGCCAGGGGCTCAAATTTTGGAACCTACTCGGCTCCTGTGCGTGCATTAAAGTCGTCAATGCAAATCCTTATGGTTTTGTTTTTCTTTTCAACAGGTACAATGCAAGACAACCATTCTGGATTCACAATTTCTGAGATTACACCAGCATCTTTCATTTTTATATAATTCTTCCTTGATTAGGCCAAGCAAAGATGCATTTATTCTCCTAAGCTTTTGAACAACAGATTTCATGCCTTCCTTGATTTTTATTTCAAACTCACACACTCCTTTATCAACACCAACCAGTCCTTTGTAGTCCCAAGCAAAGACATCTTTCTATTTCATCAAAAAACTAAGTGACAAAAGACTCATCATCTTCTTTGAACAAATCCCCAACATATAAAACTCTATCTTGACCCTTCTTATTCACTTTTACCTCTTTTACCTATTCTTCCTCACTTGCATTGATTATCAAGATAGGATCGAGTTGTTGCAGATCATCACTCTTCAAGTCTTCTTGAATTGCTCCCTCAGCCAAATGCTCGAGGAGGAACTTCTGCACAATGCATCAGCTTCACAATTTTGTTCCCTTGGCACATGGCATAACTTCCAAGACCTGAAGTTCGTCAACTCTCCCATAGTTTGGTCTCTTAGCAAAATCATATCTTCATCTTTTGCTTGATATTCACCCAATATCTGTCTGCAAACAAGTTGAGAATCTCCAAAGACAACAATCTCATTAATGTTCAAAATTCCTTCAAATGCAACAACCACAAAATTAGCAGCAACAATTATTCCCTCCACATCAATTGGCACATTGCTAACTATTCCAATGGGATTAATTTTGGTGTTTGAGAATGATTTTAAAACCGGGGAGCCTTCTTGTCTATTTCAAGGCCACACAATCTCATAATATGATGAGGCATCACATTAAGTGGTGATCCTCCATCTAATAGGACTTTAGTCAGAACCTTTTTTTCTCATTCTAGCAATACAAGTAAAAGCTCCTGGATCATAGTCTTCTTGAGTCAAAACATGTTCCTCAATATGATTTGTGAGAGCAAATTCATCTTTCTTGGTCAGATTTAGAACCTTTTTTCTGTAGGATGGAGCTATTTTTAGCAGGGTTAGCAAATCAACACTAATTTTTGAGTTCTTAAGCAAATATTCAAAATCCTCACTCTCTTTATCCTTCCTTAAGTATTTCTAACAAGGGGGAGGAGGTACAACAATATCTTGCTCAATCTCTTTGTGCCTCACAGCATTGACTTCCTCATTGACTTGCACTTGCTCTTTGTCCTTTGCATTGTTCATTCCTCTAGTGTGAACAGCCATGATTTTCTCTTGCTCTTCAATTTCCTGCACAAATCTGACAGGGTTCATTGGCTTTAGATTTTTTTTTGCCTAGCAAAATATTCTTTCACACTGCACCTATCTTCATAATGATCTACTGCTTTGCAAAAAGCACAAACAGGGCATTCTTTACCAAAATGCCCTCTCTTACCACATGACTTTGTGCATGCCTATACTAACAATAGTATGATGAGTGAGTGTTTCTCGAGCAATAATCACATGGAGGATATATTCTCTTCTCAGGTCTGGAACTTTTCATTTCTTGAAGTTGTTTGGTCACCTCGATCAGAGCCTCAGACACTTTAGTTATTTCAACTCTTACATCAGCCACAGGACCTTCTGCATCCTCCATTTTTTATTTCTTTGAACAGCATAGACTGGTACAGGTCCTGGTCCCATACACTCCTGCTCATAATCTGGAAAGAAAGGATCATGAGGTGAGTACATATCATCAGGAAAATAGGAAATCATATTTGCAATCTCAGTATCCTTTGTAAAAGCCTTATGTATGATGTCAAATCCTTCTTGTTTCTGAATCTTGAGCATCTTCCTACGTATTCTTGGTTTGCTGCTCAAACCTCTGATAAATGAAGCTACAAGTGTAAGGTGTGGTTAGGAACTTGGTTGATTTGACATTTGACAAGATAAAGATTGAATCTATATTGATGCACACTTTCACCATGTTTAATATGAAAGGTTTGCAATTCAAAAATCAAATCTTGAGGATCTAGTAGCTTACCAAATTTTGGCAAGTATTTCTTGACTATTTCATCCCATGAGTTAGCTCCTAGACTCATAACATATTCCAACAGAGTTAGCTCTAACTTCATCATTTTTGAAACACTTCTTAAACTCAGAAAACTTACAACCTTTCTTGTGTCCATATTCCCCGATAGTACTCCTCAAAAGTTTTTTAAAATTGTTGGCATTCATACTTGGATCAAAAGTGGAGCAGAATTGGCATGTTCAAAGACAAAGTAGTGGCAAGGCATACTTGTATTTGCTTGTATATTTACTCCTGGTGCTGCAGCAGTTTCATGGTTTTCCTGTGCTTCAGCATGAATGTTTCATTGGTTCTTCTGGGAGCCATGAGTTCAAATTCCAGGAAATAGATCTCGGTAGAACCTCCAAAATATTGAAGGTGTTCCTGGCAAAACCTTCAACCTCAGTTCTAGGTTGCTTAAGGCAACCACTCTGTGTGAGAAAATTCCAAGCAGAAAGCTCAAATAACAATTTTCAATCACTTTTCCAAAATAGGAAAAAGACTGCCTTGCAAAAGAAGATGCCACATGCAAATAAGAAAGAATTTGCTTATGATTTTTTATGTCAAAGCTACCCAAGATCTTGAAGAATCTTAAGCAAGAAGTCAGATGGTTTATGATCACTCCAGATCACTCAAATTTGTGTTTCTTATTGGGTCAAAAGTTGGTCAATATCCCTGATAGAGAGTGATTTTTCTCAGAACTCCGTAAAGGCACGCCTTTTGTGGTTTGATGTTGATCTCTCCCTAATATGCCCGCACACGCCGGGCCAAGTACACTTTTGCAAAGATAGATGCAAATTATCATGGAAACTCAGATTTTAGTCTGACAGACTGTCACAGACTGTGAACAGCAAGTTAAACTTGGGTTAATTGATCTTTGAGAGTACTTTTTCTGTTCTTTGAATAAATTCCAATGCTATCTATGCTTTGCTAATGAAGGAATGCAAATTACCTAGTGAAAATACAATCAAAGACTGGAATGAGCAAAGTCCTAGCCTAATTATGCAAGTGAAAAAATCTCTGGCCGGAAGGATATGCAAGCATTTTGATCTTCATTCATCTATTTTACAGATGTCTATGTGCAACTATTACTGCAATCTCCTCGTGCCTAAGTGCAAAGCTCTACTGTCACGTTTTCCATGTTCAAAAGATATTATTCACAAGTATTTTCCCAAGGGTCGGATTTTCATTCACTTAAGAATCACACAGCAATCAAAGAGAATCCCAAGCTCTATGTCTTGGGCACAAGATCAAATCAAACATCAAGTCAGGTAATTTCGAGAATATCAGAAATTCATGGATAATCTGGCACTTGGAAGGCAAATTCAAGCTTGAATCATCAAAACCGGTCTTTCTTCAAAGAGTTTCGATCAGTGCCCCATCCAAAAGCCCTCGAAAAAATCTGAGCAGTGTTTTCCCCTTTTGAAATCCCCTATTCCAGCCCGTTCTTGGCCAATCCAAGCCAGATTTTTTGTCTTTTTGTTTAATAATTGAGTTCTTGGTGTAATAGGAGTAGATCCGAAGCCTATACTAGCAGCATGGAGTCCCTCAAACCTCATCTTGAAGCCTATGGTCTGTGTCATCACCTCATCATTAGTGCGGCAATACATGCTACAACATTCAATGAAGAGCACTAACCAAAGGAGATCAATGTATCATTACACATTAGAATTGCAATAAAAATTTACTCTAGAATTGCAATAAGATTACAAGTTGAAACGCAAACTACAAAAATAGTAGAACATTGCACTAGCGCATGCTACATGCCAATAAGAAAAACAAAATCAACCTTGTTGAGGCAAAGCACCTAGCGGAGAGCGGCAACAATGGATGGCAAGACACTGGGAATATAGAATGGTTACCAAGAGCTTTTGGCAATATTGAATTGAGGGGGGAATTCAAATTTGAATTTTGAAATTCAACCACACGTGAATGGTTCACATGACAACTTTAATTTAAATTTGAAATAATGATGAAAAAAAGGGTTTATTTTGTGACGCATTATGGGTCCACCAAATACATCCAAGACCTTTCATCATGATGCCATGTGTCCATTATGCATGCAACCTTTTTCTATGTGCTTTTCAAATGTTAGGACATCATTTGAGAGCGGTTGTTGTTTTCTTCCTCCTCCATTAGTGTGCTCTTCTAGGAAGGCGCCCATCCTTTAGAAGACTTTTTGAAGGATTTTTGCATGTTCAAGACCGTGAAAGATTGGCACATCTCATTTCTTTATTGCTTTTGTTTTTCTTTTTATAGTTTGTCCTTTTTATATGCTCTGTATACCCACATCAAATGCTGCCCCCTTGCTTTTTGGCATGCATTCTTGTTTTTGAGTATGTCCGTTGCTTTTCTCTTGCCTTGTTTATAGGCATGCATGTTGCCCACCAGCAGCGAACACTTGTTTACATAGAGCCCGTCATGAACCCTCTTAATAAGCTTTTCAAGGAGCTAAAGAATGCCAAAAACGGAGTTCGGATGCAGAAGTTATGTCAGAAAGCTATTTGCCACCATAGAGCCCCTTAAAATGGGGCCGCCCAATTTTAGCCTAATTTGGGGACCCATTTGTGTATACAGTATGCCTGATTAGTGTTTTTATCAAAACCCTCTAAACAAATTTCCAACAATCTAAAGAATGTCGAAAATGAAGTCTGGATGCAAAAATTATGCCAAAAAGCCTATTCAACCACCTTGGAGCCCTCAAATTGGGCGATCGCGCAATTATTGGAAGATGGTGATTTTTTATTCGATGATTAAAATTTTAAAACAAAAGACTAATATGAACCATTTTCAAATCTTTATAAGGGATTTCCAAGTCTGTTTTACACATTGCCGCGAATGATTATTTAACAAGAAGTACTTTTTTCTATCTATCTACAAATTTTTGGAAGCCTTCACGTATTATATAAGATGTCCTTGTGGGCTTTTATATTCTGTAAGGGCGAGATGTAAGGGCGAGGTGTAAGGCAAGGTGTTGGCGAGCCGTAGAGGGTGACGAGTCCACTGCCGAGCCTTGCACTGAGCCCATTACATGGCGTAAAGGCCCACAAGAGCATTCTTATAAAAAGCAAAATAAAATTTTGTTGAAATTACATGCATGATCTAGTAGTATTAATTTTACCTGATTTACAGAAGATGTGCTTTTATTGTATTGAAATGTCATATTTATAGTCCTACATATAAGACAAATGGCATGCTTGTCAAGAGTTTAATTGTGTCCACCCTTTACGGAATATATGAGCAAGTGTATATATACATTGATCTACCTTCAGGTAAACAGGTAAACTCATGTGAAAGTTAAAAAGATGAGGCATGGGCAGAAGGAACGTGGCTACATGGGAAAGGTGGAGCAGTTATGTGTAAGAAGTTCATACTATAAAAAGGATTTAGCGAATTGAAGGGCTAGAGCATTGCAACTTGAACATGGCAAATTTCTCTTTGAATGCCAACATTCTTGGGCATATACAGCAGCACAGCAGGCCAACTTGCTTCACAGGAATAACCTGCACAGATGCACTTGCAATGCTACTAGCCATTCTAGCATTCCATATTCTATGCTACAAATCAAAGCCAGGTCCAATTGTGTGGCCAATTGTTGGAATGCTTCCTCAGATTTGGTTCAACCTCAAGAATGTTTATGATTGGCTCACAACCAAGTTGCGCGAATCGGGCGGCACCTTCACCTTCATTGTTCCTGCAATTCCAGGCCTTGCAGCAGTTATTACCTCATCTCCTTCCAACATTGAGCATATACTTAAATCCAATTTTCACAACTTCCCAAAAGGTGCCAGATTTACAAGGACTTTCCATGACCTCCTTGGTGATGGCATATTCAATTCTGATGGCCAGCTATGGCACTCGCAGCGCCGCATTGCAAGTATAGATATTCACTCTAGATCCTTTAGAGATTTATCCTTCATGTCGATACAACATCTTGTCCATTCAAAGCTTCTTCCTCTACTTAAATCTGCCGCAGTGGCGCAGAGCAGAATTGATTTTCAGGATTTGATGCTCAGGTTTACATTTGACAATATTTGTATGCTTGCTTTGGGTGTTGATGCAGGTTGTTTATCTACTGATCTGCCTATTGTTCCGTTTGCAAAGGCCTTTGATGTGGCAACTCAGAACACCTTCCTGAGATTCATGGTGCCAGAATTCATGTGGAGGCTACACCGTATGTTGGGAATTAAGAAAGAAAAACGACTGAAAGATGCATTGAAAGTTGTAAACAACTTTGCTGAAAAGGTGATAATCAAAAGAAAAGATGAACTAGAGCATGGTAATGGTGTGAAGAAAGGAGATCTGTTATCAAGTCTGATGCAATCTAAAACCGCCACGTACTCCGACATGTTCTTGCGCGATTTTGCAGTTAATTTCATCTTGGCTGGAAGAGACACTACTTCAGTGGCACTGACCTGGTTCATGTGGCTGTTAGCACAACATCCTCAAGTTGAACATGCTATATTTAATGAAGTATCTAAAGTTGTCAGAGATAACAAAGAGTGCAAGAGTGTTGAGCTGTTCAGCATGGAACATGTTAAGCAAATGAATTACCTCCACGCTGCCATCTCTGAATCCATGCGCCTTTATCCGCCTGTTCCTATTGATAACAAAGATGTTATAGAAGATGATGTGCTCCCTGATGGCACCATACTTCCCAAAGGCTCCAGGGTGTTTTACTCCATTTATTCCATGGGTAGAATGGAGAGCATATGGGGTTCAGATTGTTTGGAATTTAAACCTGAAAGATGGCTCAGAAATGGAGTGTTTGTGCCAGAATCTCCTCTCAAATTCCCTGTTTTCAATGCCGGGCCTCGGCTTTGCCTCGGCAAGGATTTGGCCTTTCTGCAGATGAAATATGTTGCTGCAGCTGTTGTGAAGAACTTTGAGATTAGTTTAGTTCCTGGTCATGTGGTGAAGAAAAAACTCTCCCTAACCTTGTTCATGAAGAACGGACTTCCTGTAACTGTGAAACCCAGAAAGGTGGCCAGCCTTCCATTTGTATAGATGATGCATTGTGTCCAGGGATTTCATAATCAGGCATCATCCAAAACACATGTATCCCTGACTTGCATCTACTACACAAGTTTCATGTAAACAGAGCCTGTAAAATGGTCAATGTGTAGAAACATTGTAGTTCATGCAAATGAGGAATGAATAATGAATGAAATGACACTCATCCTACTGTTTGGACTTTGGACAACTGCTCTTAATATTTCTATTCATAGAAGAATTAATAGAATTGTAAAGAAGCCCGGCACTAGTGCCATTTCGCCACTGTTCATAATTTGGCATTTTGCAAAGATGTTGCGATTAGTGAGAGAAAAGGTGCTAAAATCCAAAGCCGACTTGCTTGAATTTCAGCTCGTTTGAGACTGTCTTATTTAATAAAAGGACGGTACCTTATCACAGTCAGGCGGGACCATTTGCAAAGTTGCACAGCTATGTACAGACAGAATCCATGTTAGCAACTACAGACCTTCATAAAGCGCATACCTACTCTTTACAGCCCTCAAAATCATCGGTAGTTACACAAGCATGAGAAATAAATAGTGGTGGGCAAACTTTTTAAACCGAATAGGAACATTTTCCATTGTCCTCTTAAGTTCAATCTGAAATCTGTATTGCCCTTGTAGAAATAAGCAAAATTTCTACATCCAACCAAAACAAACCTTCTTATCCAGAAATCTGCCTAGTAATAAGAGTTACATCATTTTTACCCTCTCATTTTTGAATGCCATGTGAGGGTAGTGAAAATTGATAGATGGTCTACCAAATTTTGTCATAGTTGTTGATAATGTCAAACTCCAAACTCGCATATACTGCATAATCTTTTCCATAATGTTTGTCAATCTTTTCCATAATGTTTGTCAGTATGTGTAGGTACTTGTTACATCCTTGAGAAATATCATGATCATAGTAACATCAAGTTCATACTCATGCTATTAAATCCATGGGTCATTCTTCCGTGCTTATCTTCATTCACTTTCTCATATATGAATGAACAGTCTATAATAGTACCATATCCGACCCTCCCCTCACCCGGGCCTTTACTTTTTATTTTATTTTTGCTTTTTTTGCAGTAGTAAAATTCCACCCATCAATCCAACTAATCCAATCATTTTATTCATAAAAATAATTTCATTTTTAGGTCATTCTTCCATGCTTTTTATTTTATATTTCGTACATGGTATGGCACAAGCTTGGGGGAGCAGTTCAGAAGACTTGATGTATGAACACAAAGGCACATCATGGCAAGACAACATGTAGCCATATTGAAAAACCATCAGCCCATTGAACATTAGAATATTGAGTAGATTGTCGATATATATTTGATTTAGATCAAAAGGTGAAAAGGATCTTGATTTCATAGTACGAAGGAGACTTTTCTAGACATGACTTTTTTGGACAAAAGGTTATCTGTGTAAGTTTGACGAGGGTCTATGATAGGAGAAGAGAATGCTTTGCTTGGCATCTGATGCCTCTCTTGCCTTTACTTACATAGTTCCGCTTGTGATCCTCTACATACATATCTTATCTTGTTAAAGACCCAAAGAAGATAACTCAGTTGAGTGTATCATATTCTCAGGATCCCATCTTAGTATGTGTTCTATAAGCTTTAGCTTCTCATGGACGTTAGAAATTGTATCTATCTATCTATCTATCTATCTATCTATCTATCTATCTATCTATCTATCTATCTATCTATCTATCTATCTATCTATCTATCTATCTATCTATCTATCTATCTATCTATCTATCTATCTATCTATCTATCTATCTATCTATCTATCTATCTATCTATCTATCTATCTATCTATCTCTCTCTCTCTCTCAGGATTGGATCCCATCTGGAGTGTATGCCTCATAAGCATTAGCTTCTCGTGGACGTTAAAAATTGTTATCTATTTATCTATCAATCTCAAGTTGAGCCCAGTTGGGTGGTGAATTTGTGCCAAGAGTTTGAATCTGAGCCAAGAGTCTGGCTGTAAAATACTTCTTGAAATTGCAGTCGTTCTTTGCATTGTTTATTTTGCATGAAGGGCTGCTTCGTGCCAATTGGTATCAGAGTGGTGTTTTTTTCGTTGAAGCTTATGGCCAATGGTTCCAGATTTCAGCCTTAGTTCAAAGTAATATAATTGTTGGATTTTCACATCTAAGCTAAGTTAGAGTTTCTCTTGGAGCTTATGTGTGTAGTGTTCAGTACAAAAACAAAACAATACAGAAGTTTTAGCTATAACTTTTCATCTGAATAAAGTGTTTGATAGAAGCCAGTATATGCGTACTATCATAAATTAATATGAAATTCAACCAGTTCCTCTAATCGCTTAGTACCCTTTATATTGATGATTTTACCTTTGATTAGTGAATATATTTATGGAAAAAGGTCTCAAAAGAGCTTACTATTTTCCATAATATTTTTTTTATGGAGTCTAGTTGGAACTCTTTGATTCCTGTTGGACTTGCTGATGCAGCCACTAGAACTGCAAGTTTGGTTCTAAGTTATATAAGTAGTAGACGGACCCTGCTTAGACGTGTATTTCGTGTGCTTTGAGCAACTTGTAGATGTCATAGCTTAGCAGACGACACTGTGGAGGCTTAGGTTAGTTTCACACGTACCATTATGTTATGTTAAAATTTAACGTTTACCACCTTACCCACTACGTTTAAATTATATTCTTGTTCACACCAATTGCTATGTTAACAAGGTCTTCAAGACGAGGAGGGTTGCCCTCTATGGCCCGAGGGTGAAGTGGCTTAAATTAAATCCACATGTGACCTGACAATATACACAAGACTAGTTATGGAGAATTTTGTGGAAATTGCCATCTTTATAATATTTTTTGATCCATAATGTTACGCAGTCTTTTGAGCCCGACCTGAGCTATTGCCCACATCATCATGCTTTTATGAGTCTTGGGGGATCGTAATGTGCGGTAGGAGGACGTTATCCTATTTCAGGCCCTGATCATATCCAAACTAGAAAATTGCCCACCTTCGATGGGGATTCCATGTGATTTCACATGAAGAGTATACTTAATGTGTGTAGTATTTTGGTTGTAACACACTCAAATGCACGGGTCCATGGCTTGAAAGGAAAACATTGATCTCTTTTGTGCGGGGGGCCACCGATAACCGATCGATTGTTCTTGTAGAATTATAAATCGATGCGGATCATCATGCAAATCTTTGATAAAGGCAAGCCCTTTATCTTTTGTGCCACCGCCTTATAGAGAATGTCAAGCAATACAAACCTCACCACTTCTTTAAGAAGAACTAAAGGATGTGCCAAAAGGCAAAAGAATGAGAGAGCTTGCAATAATCGCCGTAATACAAAATGGAAAAATTAGTGGAAATGGTAACCCCACATATTTAATGGCTCTTCCTAAATAATATTGACAATTTTTTTGACATTTTCCAATATCATACCACAAATTTCTTCGGAGACGTAAAGATTTTTCTTCACCTTTAATGACATCGATCAAGGGCTATTTCACGCTTCACAACCTAATTTAAAGGGCCTATTCTTAACATCCCGATTGAATGCTAGAATCTGGAGATTTTTCGCCCATAAGACGCTTCAAATCTGCACTTTAATATAGGGTAAAGATCTGAGAGAATAAATGCCTAAGCCTATGAATAAAAAAGAAGATGAAGCAAGGCAAAAAAAAAAAAAAAAAAAAAACCTTTTAAAACCCGATTTCAAACAGACTTTTTCCATCCATGGACTTTTGCAAAGACCACTTCAATTATAATATGCACTTTTAAGCCAAAACAGGTGTAATTTGACTTAAGCCTTAAAAATGGTTAACATTTACTAAAGCAGATGATATTACCAGATTCTATTAACAAATAAGAATTTCCTTTCGTCAATCTCATTAATGTTTTTGTTCAATACATTATTTTTACCTTTAAAAGAGTTCATCATTGACTCTAGAACAGTATAAGATCAAAATTAAAGTTTAGAGTTTCCCTTGTCTTTCAACACCATAGAGCTCAATAGACTTGTCAAAACTATATCTGCAATGCCACCATGTCTTGTAGCTTTTCCAACATGAATACATGGGAAAACACACATAGAGCAAGAAATCCGGATTACTGCAAAGGTGAAACCAGAGGACAGTTAGCCTAAGAAGGGTAAGAGCCTAAGTCACTAACAGGTAAGCTACGGATTCCTTGGGCTTATCGCCCTTCACCTTGCATGTTAACACAAACACAATAGACAGTCAATTTATCAGGCAAAGAGTGTGTAAATTACTCTGCCCTAAAAGATTAGCCTACATGCAACTTTTATCAAGATGCAAGCTTAGAAATTATTATTATTAAATGCTTCTCCACCAAATTTTATGACAAGGTCTAGAAGCTTCATTCTTCCTACCAAGAATTGTCACGAGGTCTCCTCTATTATAAGCATGCATGCAATAAAGGGATCATTTTCACATATATGAGAAGGTCCGAAGTCCATTTTTGATCTTTGCTCTCGGATACAAAATTATTATCAAAGCAATATCATACCCAAAAGAATTCCAAATTGTAACCGCCCCAAACTAAAGTGGCCACAAGCTGTGTTTCTGTTAAGAGCCCTTTAGCATTAAAAGAGCATCGACCCGGTGAGCATATTCTGTAAAAACATCCTAGGCGGGCTTTGCACCCTTTGGATATGCAAAATGTCAAATAGAGCAAGAACCCAAACGGATCTAGAATTTTTCGTGCAAAAATATTGAAGAGTTCAGCTTATTTTCTTCCAACTCAGAAATTTTTTGCGAATGGCATCAGACCGTTCTGTGCTCACCATGCCCTGAATTCAAGTGCCCAACTTGAAAGCCTACTGGATGAAAGAGAAAAATCTGCTGTGTAGAACTCTTTTATTCAGTTTCGGGTCCATTTTACAACTGGAAACCCACCTCAAGATTTTTAGTACACTATTCCCTATTGAATCAGTAGCACTTTCGTTTGCTCGCATGGCTATTAAGCTATCTATATCTAGAATCCATAAAATATTAATTCGTTTACTCGTAGAAAAGGCGTAAACAATGTAACTATTGAATTTTAAACTATATAATGCATAGATCGTGTTTAATTAAGCATCAACACTCTGTCCTTTAAGCTATACCACCTGCACAATAGTCCACACTGCATAGTTCAAGACTCACAGCAGTTCTCTTAATAAGTTTTAACCAAATTTTAGATCTAATAGGAACATGGCCACAACTTCGTGTATCTTGCTTTCTGTCTCACGCTTTAAATATCATGCATTAGTTGGCGGACTTAGAAATTAAGCTTTCTACCATCGGAGAATGTGAACATAACTGTTAAAACTCATATATGTCTACTCAAATCTCGCACATTATATACAACCTAGGTGTATGGACAAGTGCATGCTAGTCCCATTAACATCAGTCCTAAGTTCAATCCATCTTTTTAGTTTTCATATCTCCATTGCTTTTACGGTAGCCTTGTATCCCATTAATGCAGTGGTGCTTAAAAGGATACCATTTCTAAAACCGTAATTCTTATGCTATAATTATCCCGATTATCTTTTTTAAGACCTCGAGGCTTTTTCATTGCTCATTTGATTGCAATCATGAAATGAAGGCATCTTTGGAAGAAGGAGCAAATACATGTTATCGCACAAACACATAGGCCACAAATGCACAACCCATGGCTCATTATAGTAGCATTAGACTAATGTAAACATCCGGTTGAAAAGAGAATAGCTCCATACGAATAGTGTCATGCCTTATTATCATATAAAGAAAAATATCCACACAAAGTATTCACAAATAGGGTGATTCAATTATTCAAACACGGGAGTAGACCTTTGTTCTAGCATAATTGCCTTTGGTCATGTTGATCACCGCAAATTGCCGAAAGCTCTCCAATGCCTTGTTTACTCAAAGAAATAGTGGATGGCATCTCTATATTATTCTCTGGATTATCACATGCAAAAGAGAGTAGATTCAGGTTAATGTCACCCGGCATCTTTCCCTTTATTCAAATTATCATAGCTCTTGATCCTGTTGCTACGATAGCCTTATGGAATTGGCATATCTTTTCCATGAAGTATTTACCTTCTTCTCCCAAGAAGCGGGCATCAAATCCATCTTATTTACATCTATTTTCACGACCTTTATGCACCGTTGCAGATTTACAGTTCTATAGAAGGTCACCCATCTTGCTATGCATTTGTGGCTCGCCATCCAAGACATGCCATAATATTCCGGCATTCTATGCGCAAAGGGCAAGTTCGAATACCCTAATTAGGGTTCAAGAAATGCATTATATTAGGCGGGATCATAATTTACCTTTTATTTTTCTAAACCATAGTTCTTGCATAATCGAAATCTCACCATCCATCAATGGCTAAGAGTTGCCCAATCTGTTGCAGGCCAACTGTATGGTGGCCGCTGAGCTGCCTAAAACTCTGTTACAATCAAGTAGAGGTTCAGGGATACAAAAAGCGTGACCATCATGTTTTTCTATTTTCCACTGTATTTTTCTTTTCCACGAGTTTTCTTTGTGTACATATGTGAAGGACATTTTCGATCAACACCACCATTATGCAACCATGGGTTTTCACCCATACTCCATTTCTGTAAACAATATCAAACCTTTGCTACATGCCCATGATAGTGCAATAATGCCTTAGATTCCTAAAGCTTATGATAGAGCACCTAGCAGTGTATCAATGTGCATCCATAAAGCCCTCGTGTCACATATATGCCATAGAACCATTGGTCTTTACCTTTGTTCAAGCAACCTGCAGTAAATAACTACATAGCTACAGACAGAGCAATAATTCCTTAGAGTCCTGATGCATTAGAGCCATCATTACTTATAATAAAAAAAGCCTGCCTCCTACCGTAGGTCAGGGTGGGCCAAAATTCATAAATAGAGTTAGCAACAAGGAGGGTAGGACCTTGTTGCCAAAGCCCTACCTATATTGCCTAACTGTACAAGTAATTATTATTCTTTAACGAGCCAGCTGGCAAGCAAGTTCACCAATAAAATGAGTAAGAAATACCGCTTGGTAAGAGTACTGATCTGTGCCAATACTGCATTACCCCATATAAGTTCGGCAATATAATCTACGCACATTACATTTTGAAAACTTGATCATAACCTTCTTTATTGTATACAATAACAGGAAGCATTTGAGTGAGAATAGATATAAGGCAGAATCTAGGAGAGGATTACCTCCAAAGCTCGCTAGTATGGTCTGCAATAGCCCAATGGCAATTCATAGAATTCATAAGCCCAATGGCAGTTTATTTCATATGACATTATTCTTGACAAAACATGTCCAATCTCACCATGTATAAACGTTACAAAAAGGCCTTGGTGCGGTTGCATTGAATAACACTATTCAAATACAATATGCTTCACAATAAGTCATTGATAATCCAGCATTGATTATTCGTCCACATTGGCAGTCTTAGTGCGTAATTGTCCAGATTGATCGAAAATATAGAATCGTCATTTCCAGCCTATGCCAGTTCCTATAAAGATCCAAAATGTATTAGTAAGAAATTGTATACACCTGAATTTTAACCATTTTAAGGCCCCTAGTATAACTAGGGAACTGAGTTAATGAAAAAAAAAACCTTTTAAAACTGTTCAAACAGGACTTTTTCCATCCATGGACTTTTGCAAAGACCACCGATTACAATATGCAGCCTTAAGCCAAAACAGGTGTAAATTTGACTTAAGCCTTAAAAATGGTTAACATTTACTAAAGCAGATGATATTACCAGATTCTATTAACAAATAAGAATTTCCTTTCGTCAATCTCATTAATGTTTTTGTTCAATACATTATTTTTACCTTTAAAAGAGTTCATCATTGACTCTAGAACAGTATAAGATCAAAATTAAAGTTTAGAGTTTCCCTTGTCTTTCAACACCATAGAGCTCAATAGACTTGTCAAAACTATATCTGCAATGCCACCATGTCTTGTAGCTTTTCCAACATGAATACATGGGAAAACACACATAGGAGCAAGAAATCCGTTACACTGCGGTGAAACCGAGGAGGGACGGTAAGGGTAAGAGCCTAAGTCACTACAGGGTAAGCTTCACAGTTCCTTGGGCTTATCGCCCTTCACCTTGCATGTTAACACAAACACAATAGACAGTCAATTTATCAGGCAAAGAGTGTGTAAATTACTCTGCCCTAAAAGATTAGCCTACATGCAACTTTTATCAGTATGCAAGCTTAGAAATTATTATTATTAAATGCTTCTCCACCAGCTTATGACAAGGTCTAGAAGCTTCATTCTTCCTACCCGCAATTGTCACGAGGTCTCCTCTATTATAAGCATGCATGCAATAAAGGGATCATTTTCACATATATGAGAAGGTCTGGAAGTCCATTTTTTGATGCTGCTCTCAGATACAAAATTATTATCAGCAATATCATACCCAAAAGAATTCCAAATTGTAACCGCCCCAAACTAAAGTGGCCACAACTGTGTTTCCTGTTAAGAGCCCTTTAGCATTAAAAGAGCATCAGCCAGTGAGCATATTCCTGTAAAAACATCCTAGGCAGGCTTTGCACCCTTTGGATATGCAAAATGTCAAATAGAGCAAGAACCCAATCTGGATCTAGAATTTTCGTGCAAAAATATTGAAGAGTTCAGCTTATTTTCTTCCAACCTGTAAATTTTTGCGAATGGCATCAGACCGTTCTGTGCTCACCATGCCCTGAATTCAAGTGCCCAACTTGAAAGCCTACTGGATGAAAGAGAAAAATCTGCTGTGTAGAACTCTTTTATTCAGTTTCGGGTCCATTTTACAACTGGAAACCCACCTCAAGATTTTCGTACACTATTCCCTATTGAATCTGTAGCACTCGTTTGCCTGCATGGCTATTAAGCTATCTATATCTAGAATCCATAAAATATTAATTCGTTTACTCTGTAGCAGTGCGTAAACAATGTAACTATTGAATTTTAAACTATATAATGCATAGATCGTGTTTAATTAAGCATCAACACTCTGTCCTTTAAGCTATACCACCTGCACAATAGTCCACACTGCATAGTTCAAGACTCACAGCAGTTCTCTTAATAAGTTTTAACCAAATTTTAGATCTAATAGGAACATGGCCACAACTTCGTGTATCTTTGCTCTGTCTCGCGGCTTAAATATCATGCATTAGTTGCGCGGACTTAGAAATTAAGCTTTCTACCATCGGAGAATGTGAACATAAGCTGTTAAAACTCATATATGTCTACTCAAATCTGCACATTATATACAACCTAGGTGTATGGACAAGTGCATGCTAGTCCCATTAACATCAGTCCTAAGTTCAATCCATCTTTTTAGTTTTCATATCTCCATTTGCTTTTTCTGGTAGCCTTGTATCCACTGTATGCAGGGGTGCTTAAAAAGGATACCATTTCTAAACCAGAATTCTTATGCTATAATTATCCCGATTATCTTTTTAAGACCTCGGGCTTTTCTCATTGCTCATTGATTGCAATCATGAAATGAAGGCATCTTTGGAAGAAGGAGCAAATACATGTGTTCAAGTAAGCAAACACATAGGCCACAAATGCACAACCCATGGCTCATTATAGTAGCATTAGACTAATGTAAACATCCAGTTGAAAAGAGAATAGCTCCATACGAATAGTGTCATGCCTTATTATCATATAAAGAAAAATATCCACACAAAGTATTCAGCAAATAGGGTGATTCAATTATTCAAACCTGGGAGTAGACCTTTGTTCTAGCATAATTGCCTTTGGTCATGTTGATCTGCAAATTGCCGAAAGCTCTCCAATGCCTTGTTTACTCAAAGAAATAGTGGATGGCATCTCTATATTATTCTCCTGGATTATCACATGCAAAAGAGAGTAGATTCAGTTAATGTCACCAGCATCTTTCCCTTTATTCAAATTATCATAGCTCTTCAGTCCTGTTGCTACGATAGCCTTATGGAATTGGCATATCTTTTCCATGAAGTATTTACCTTCTTCTCCCAAGAAGCAGGCATCAAATCCATCTTATTTACATCTATTTTCACAGCCTTTATGCACCGTTGCAGCCACAGTTCTATAGAAGGTCACCCATCTTGCTATGCATTTGTGGCTCCGCCATCCAAGACATGCCATAATATTCCAGCATTCTATGCCGCAAGGGCAAGTTCGGAATACCCTAATTAGGGTTCAAGAAATGCATTATATTAGGCCAGGATCATAATTTACCTTTTATTTTTCTAAACCCTGGTTCTTGCATAATCGAAATCTCACCATCCATCAATGGCTAAGAGTTGCCCAATCTGTTGCAGGCCAACTGTATGGTGGCCGCTGAGCTGCCTAATAAAACTCTGTTACAGTCAAGTAGAGAGTAGAGGTTCAGGGATACAAAAAGCGTGACCATCACGTTTTTCTATTTTTCCATGTATTTTTCTTTTCCACGAGTTTTCTTTGTGTACATATGTGGACATTTTCGATCAACACCACCATTATGCAACCATGGGTTTTCACCCCATACTCCATTTCTGTAAACAATGTCAAACCATTGTTACATGCCCATGATAGTGCAATAATGTCTTAGATTCCTAAAGCTTATGATAGAGCACCTAGCGATTGTATCAATGTGCATCCATAAAGCCCCCTCGTGTCATATATATGCCATAGAACCATTGGTCTTTACCCTTGTTCAAGCAACAAGTAAATAACTACATAGCTCGCAGACGAAGCAATAATTCCTTAGAGTCATGATGCATTAGAGCCATCAAAAAAAAAAAAAAAAAAAAAAATTACCGTCGTCATGAGAAATAGCAAAGCGGTTTGGAATTTCCAAGCGCCAATGTGCACGGAAAGGATTTTTTGTGCCTCACATGAGCTCGGACCACCTCTAGCGAACATCCGTTAACTACAAAGTTAAGGTTTTCATAGCGCCGGATCAAGAAGCCCGAGCACAAAGAACACACCAGTAACAGATATATGATGAGGATGCCAAGAATTCTTTGTTTTGTCTTCAATAGAGAATCTATTGCATCACAATAATATGGCTCCTTGAAACCTTGAAAAGATGATTCAACTGTAAGTGCAAAATCTACTCCTGCAAGGTTCACCTAACCTGACCGCATTGTCCATAACACGTCTTTGCTGCAACCACAATAAATGTTTTATCTTCCCTGGATCCAAGAGCATCCTGCATGTGCATGTACCTGGAATAAAGGAGCAAGAAGTTTTCAAATTTAAGTAATGGAAGAAAACAAATAGACAGATTAAAGATAGATAGATAGATAGATAGATAGATAGTATTTTAGCGTCCACGCCACTAGGGCAAACATCCAACTGGATATGTGACCACACACCACACTACATTGCTTAGTTGGGCCCTGCCCCCAACCACTTTACATTGCGTCTGTGGGTTTTGACACCCAACAGTTCAGAGTGCGATTCTGGGCGGTCTCGTAGGTGCAGCCAATTAAAACAATTAAAATATGAGAAGCAACGGTGTATGTAACTTGTTAATAGATAATCTTATGGTATCTCCGCACGTCCCTTGCTTTATGGTATCTCCGCACGTCCCTTGCTTAATTCAACGTCCCTTCCAAAAACAGTTTTTAAGCAAGAACCACCTACAAAATAAAGACCAATTTCCTTGTTAGCAATTACCGTTGCAAATACGTTTTCTCTGATATTAAGCACTCAAAGCTCTTGCAAAAATACAGAGGTCATACATACATATAATAAAACAAGACAACCAAATCATAGGAGCTGGCACAAATCTGGAATCCTCACAGCTCTGTTTTAAGAAGGGCACAATCTGTTTTGGGCTCTTGAATTCCAGAGCATTATCCCGCGACCTCTGAAGCCGAAGATATTTTGTACCCCCAAAGGACAAAGGATTTTTGGCATCTGTATATGATCCTGCTTAATTGCTACAGATATAAGCGAAAAACATAACAGAGAATAAATACCGGTCTGCTTCACCACTTTATCTCGCAGTACTGATGCAAGGTCGCCTTTTTGTGTGGAGCAGTATGGAGGCGGAGGCTGGGAGCAAAATAGGGGCACAACATTGGGCTTTGGAACCACTGAGCCCGCAAATGCAAAAAGGAGTTCTGAAAAAATGAAGCTAAGAACATGGCGAAAATTTTGAAGCCTGCCCAATTCCTTTCCTTTCAGATTGGGACCATGCCTTTCAGATTATCCAGATTTGCCAACTCCTGCGGGATTGAATCCACGAAGGCCCTCAAAATTAAGCTCTATAATGAAGCGTTGAAGCTTTCAAACACCGGACTTAGAGATACTGGAGCTCAGGTCAGCCGCACTAGTCCCACATGACGAAAAAACAAATTAAGAAACCAAAGCCATATGAATCTGCATATAAAAGTGCATATGTACCCCTAGTCATTACACTAGATATTACGTGTTTCTAATACCACTTGTAAATATTGTTAGGCCCGCAATCAAAGTAAAAGTTCAATTGTTCTCAAGCCCAAAGTTATTGTGCGAGATATTTATTTATCCCTACTATGTAAATTTTGCTAGACATTTTTACATTCGGCAATCAAAGTATAACTTCAATTGTTCTCAAACCCAATTGTGTGTGCTAGCAAATTTTGTTGCGACTATGCAAATACGAAACTTAACAACCTTTAAGTGGCACTATTTTTCACTTGGGAGTTGCCAAATTATTTGTTCGTTTGGCTTTGATTGAATCATTATAGTGTGTCACGAAGCTGCAATTGGTATTTGGTATTTTGCGTTATAAAAATGTAGAGTGATGGCAATTTGCATCTCTTCACGTATTTATTCATTAAATAAAGTTGCATTTTAAATAGAGCAACATTGCTTTCGAATTTGCATGCAAAGGAAACTAAATGCCGGTTTAAGCATTACCAAGTTGATTGTAAATTCCTTGGCGGCAAAGGTAAACATTCGCACCGGATTCCTTGTTTTAAGTACCCTCAAAGCTCCAACACTTACGACTTAGTTCTTACGATTATTCACACAAAGCGTATTTCTTGCGGTTTGGATGGTCTCATCTTCTAAAAAGTCGCACATATTTGGCAAAAGCGTCATTTAAAGCTTTTCTTGGAATTGTTGAATGTTCATGTCCTACGGAATCCGGGTCATATCCACGGTCGCGAGGTTGTCATAGATCTCCATGAACATTTTCGGTTCTGAGACCATCAAAGGAAAGAAAGTATGAATAAGAACTTTTCTTATATGTTTCATGCCGTTGATTTCTGAAAGTTCCTAACAATTTCATCTACTTTTTTAGCCAATAACATCAACTTCTATTACAAAAGTTGCGGCAAATACATGTTTCGAGAATTGCATTGCGGGGCGTCTTAGTCTTTGTTTGTGCGGTGCCATACATTCCCACGGAAGACTCGGCTCACTCACGCACAAGTAGAAAAAATCCTTGCAAAGCGCCAGGTTGATTGTACCAAGTTCTAGGTCCCTTAAAATGAAAGCTTGCTCCACGATTGTCCACATTGGGAGCGGACCACAAAGGAATCCCAAGTTTGAATGTGTACATACCTTTGAATGTGCTATCTCACTTTCTAGTCATATTATAGTTCGATCGCTTGGCACTAGATAGCTGATATAGTAATGCCCTTTGGATAACCATAACATAGAAAATGTATTTGTGCTATTATAGAAAGATGCGGACATTTTCTCGGCGATTTCTTCATCCCTGAACATTCATAGATAATGATTCGCTTCAACCTAGAGAGATTCACCACCTTCCGGCGGTTGTTTTGCCAAATATTTCTCCGTCGTTCTTTCTAAAACCACGGCACCAACATTTTAGCTAGCTAATCCGAGAACTAAGTGTCTTGTCAAATAGATGCATTTTCATTACCCATTCATCAATAACAAATCCTTGAGCTGCGGCTTTGGGGCTCTGCTCTTCTTGTGGTATTTTGCGGGCCTCTGAGGCTGCATCGGCTTCAACCCGGGCGTTTCTTGTGTCTTTCTAACTCAACCTAAACAAGCATTTCAACCTGAATTCAAGACCGAATTTTCAAGTTATTCTTCTCAAACGAATAAAACTTTACAGATTGAAGCATGCTTGGATCCAAGAACACAACTTCTTGAGAACCCGTTCAAGCGACTACAAACTCCTTTTGCTCATCAAACTTAAATATTAAAGGCCGGATCAAGTATTGAGCATTGCTTAAAGCTTACATCCTAAAATAGTGCAAACAAGTTTATACCGGTTAGGGGGTATACTCTACTCCACCTTTCACTTTCAAGCTCACAATTACGAACTTATCTTTTAACTTTTTTACATTTGAGGACCTTGGTACATTCTACATACTTGACAACCGCAAATTACAAAATAGATTAATTTCATGATATAACATATGATGCACAAGACTTCTGACAACTTAAATAGCACCTTTTGCAATTATTGCCTCGTTTGGTTGAAGAACCCCATTTGGAGGACACATGAAGCAGCTCTTAGGTGCGGTTGTTTGAAACTGAAAATCGAACACTTTATGAGGACTTTATTGCGGTATGCACAAAACTAGAAATGTGAACTACAATTCAGCCCTTTGGCCAAGTGGTTAAACACGAAATCACTTACTTTAAAGCGCCACTTTGGGGGCCGGCTAACATTTTTTATCTTCAACTTGCACTTGCGACCTGCTTGCCCGGGTTCATCGATGAATACAAAAGCCTCGATTACCGGCCGTCCAACGGACTTAGGAAACTACTCTAACGGTTGAAAAGAAAATAAATATAATTTGCTAAGGACCTAAAAAGGCCGGAACTTACAAAGGAATATAAGGTTTCTTCGGGATCGAATCTCAAAGCGGCTCTTGTTAGCGAGAAATACCACGGAAATGGTATATGTAGATTTAGACCTTTGGAACATCTCACCTTTGCCCCACTCCTCGTGTTGCCGCTGCAATAAAAGCGCTACACGAATGCTGATCTAAAGATGATCCTTAAAGCGAAGATCGATCTAGAAAATTGAAGGCAAGTTCTAGTTTCTAAGCTCCATAAACAAATCCTGTTATGCTTCCCTAGCTCTGCCATAGCCAAACAACAATCGCCAAAGCTCATAAGCGGAAATGATGCCGATGGTCTCTCATGCCGATGGCCTCCATGCATCCAAACTTCCGGTTAGCCGGTATGCAAAGCCGCTACGGCGGCAGCGAGGGATGACCTAACATTCTGACTTCGGTGAGGTTTTTAGCAGTTTTTGGCATATTCTAGGTATATGCTAGCATATACCATGAATATGCCAAAAACCCACATAAACAAGGGATTGCCCCCCTAGGGGCAACCCAAAAATTTAACATATTGAATTGAATTGAATTAAAAAAAAAAACAAATTGGCAACTAACGAATAAAAAATGCATACACATATAAAATGTTACATTAGTGGCTAACATAACAAATTTCAATAAAAAGCAGTTTGCACCAAAAATTATGTTAGTGGCTAACATAATGGATTTTGTTAAAAACTAGCTTCACACATAAGTTTTTTAGGGTGATAAGAAGAAAAAAATTAACTGCCTTAAGTGTGCTCTCAGGGAGGGGTTGATATCTGCACTGCAACCATAAAATTTTGTAAGATTTGTTAATTTTTAACATAATAGAATCATGTGTGAATCATTAAATTTTAAAAGATTAACACTTGTCAACTACCCGGGCCTGATGGAATTTATAATGATGATGATGATGGAATTGATGGGGAAGGTGTGAACCCAATTAATTTAATTTTTGTTTTAACTTAAATGGATTCAACCCCTAATATGAACCTACCTTAATCTTGGAAATTATCCTTTGCTCGATATTTTGGACTGTACACAGAAGATGTTTGCTAAGGTTGATAGGAACGTGATATACCTTGTTTATTAAGAGCTGCTTCTTGGTAAATTAGAAGATCTAGTGTTGGAATATCCAAATGCCTCAACATCCTGGGAATAGGATATGTGATATTGTCTTAGGTTGCATCACTATCTTCTGCCAATAAGTTGCATTCTGCTAATTACTGGTTTGTTGTGACGCTCCCTGAACATATACAGCACTCGTACGTATATATACGGGGACTTTCCCCTCCCATGGCAACCAACTCGCCATGAGCAGGGCCCTCCGTCTAACTCGGACCATCTATGGAAAGATGCCCGGGTGAAGGACACAGAGGTGTCATTCGGCCCACGCCTTCAATGGGGCTCCTATGTCGCGGAAGCGTGCATACAAGGTTAGCATACAGCATAATCATATCATAATATAACCACCACGAAGGGTGGCACATCTATCCAACTGATAATAGCAGAGAAGATGCATTTGATACTAGAGAAAACACCCCAAAACCCATGGTTCTACCCTGGCTCAGACTCCAGTGAGGATCGACTGACGGCTAGATCTCAAGAGATCAACAGACCGAATCTTGGCATGTCGTTGGCTGGCATAGAACATCGTTGTGCACACTTTGTAGATGAGTTGAATCAAGCTATGGCATCATTGTAGCCTTCCGGAGACGCAATCCCAAGGCATCACCCTTCGGGACTACTCCCGGGTTACATCTCCCCGGGTCCGATGAGGCAGGTCAGGGAAGTGTCCCTTTCCAGAGTCGCAGTGATTCCATGGGTGAGCTAGAGAATAGGTGCCGCATCAGCGACCCCCGCATCCGTACCTGACCTACTCCCCTAAATCTATACAAAGTACAGGGTGATCACTCAACTGTACCCAGGGAGTGTCAGACCCATACCCGGCCTAGTTCACTGGCCGGCTATTAGGCCTAGCTCACTGAAGGAGTCCCCGTAGCCTTTTATGCTCAGGCGAGACCCCACCCCACACGTCATCACCACGGCTCCTTGTCTGGTGCTTCAATCAGGCCATAGATTCCATAGCTCGGTGGGATCTTGTGCACAGGCCGCAATAATTGGGAATTAAGGGAACTGCTAGGAGCATACTAAGAGCATAAGGCACAGAGGTCTCTACCCTCCATTTAATCCCTGCTTTACGGAAGGCTAACAGAGATACTACCATAGATTCATCCATCCATACATAACAAAGCATAATCCATAATTGAATATAATCCTAAGTATCAAAGAAGGGTTAATCCTAGACAAAGACAACCAGAGAAGGCTGACTGAAGCGCTAGCCCTAGAGATATCAAGCTAGTCTATCCACTAACCCGAATTTCTGCTGGATCCATTATCATGAGGCATCTCCATCTTCAAGGAACTTGGGCGCTCAACAGCTCCTCCTCCTGGTTCGATTTTTGGGGGCCAAATGGGATAGGGGTCCAATTTGATGCCCCAAGTTAGCATTCTCCTACTGGCCAATCGAATTTGGCCAGGTGGCACTTTCCTAATTAATCAATTATCCTAACTTAATTAACTTAATTGAGTTAATTAGATAATGCTTCCTTAATTATAGGTAATTAACCTTTAATGACCCCTTTATTAATTTAACATAGCTAAATTAATCCCTTTTAGGTCAACCCCCTAGGTTAGAATACCCCATGGTGGCGTATCTTTACTGTGTGACGTGTCAATACATTTATACGTATACCATATAAATACATGGAACGTCACATTCTCCCCTCCTTAGAAATAATGCTGTCCTCAGCATTGGGGTTAGTTAAACAAGTGATGCACAATTGAAGAAACTGAAATATCAACCTTTTTAATTTGGAAATTTCCGGCATGGCGGAAAAGTTTTTTGGTTTTTTTTTTTAATCCAATTTACTAAGATTATTAGGCATTTCATGGCCGGAAAATCTTTCCGTTGTTCTAAAAATCGACTATTGGGAATATGGTGTTGAGGGGTTTTTGGCCTTCCGATCCATGCATGTTGGACGATTTGCTCCACGAATCCAAGTTGAGGTGTTGAAGGAGTGGCGAGTTTCAGGTGACCGTTCTGATTTTCCAAAAATTATAAGATTTTTCCCCTATGATTTTGGCTTCTTGGGTTTCCCTATCTAGGTTCTTGCAGATGGCTTGGATGACGAATTATTTAGAAACATGTTTTTAAGTAGAGTTGGGATCAGTTTTACAGTTCTGGAACAGGATAAGATGCTGGTAATCGATCTTAAACCCTATATATGCTCAAATGTGAGCTGTTTGTTTTCATTTCTGTATTCCCTATTGGTTTTAATCTTGCAATTTACTTCTGTTCTTGCTCTTTGAGCTCTATATTTCACTGTTGCAAGCATCAAATCAATGGTTTCTTCCCTTCTTTGCATGCTGTTTCCCAGAAATTTACAATTTTGAAGCTTCTGTGTTAGGTTATTTTGCCCTTGCTGAAGAAGCTCATGGTGTGGAGCATGCATGACAGATCGGAATTGTTTCAGGTAAGAGCCTGCTCTGGACACCTTGAAGACATTTATTTCTAGGTGTTTTTTATTGTCTTCTCTGTTTGATTACTCTATTCTCTTTTACATGCTGGTTAGAAGAGGATACTACTACAAAAATGCCTTCTTTCATATCGAGCTCTTTCTTCTCTCGAAGTTCCTTCGAGTTTATCTCCTCTGCCTTCTTATTTGTTTTGCACCTTACTTTGCACCACCGAATCTTCAAACAAGATGTATGGTAGCAAAATGATGTTATCAGTACTTTATAATTGCATATATGGCTTTAAGGTTCCTTTGGACTAAGGCATTGTGCTTTGCTGCTGACAACCAAATGGTGAATGAGAATGACATTTTGGAACATGCAACTAGGTATATCTTCGTTTCTGTTTGGCTGAGTTTTCTGATTGTTCTTATTTAAACATTGTGTTTTGTTTACAGTGGCAACTATAGAACTGAAAATGGTTAAATTCATGTTTTAGCTAAATAGAGGAGAAATTGAGTGGCACGTTTTGCAGGTATTCATATTTGTATGTGCTTCAGATTTTGTGGTCCACATTCACATCGAGCAACATTATGGCATGTTTTTTGACACCAATTGAGTGGCATGTTTTGCAGGTGCTTCATATTTTGTGCTCCACATTCACATCGAGCAACATTATGGCATGTTTTTTGACAGCAATCTGGATCAGCAAGATTTGTCCTTACATTCTCATGATTTTCAATCCAGCTATCTGCATCACCAAATAGGATGTTTCGATCAAAGAGCTCCTTTTCATGTTGTCAGCGTATCTACCATGTGTTCGCTGTAGAAGAATAAGAGTCATGTCCAATTATGAAGTAGCTAATGAGGTCTCATGTAGCAAAGTATGTTTATCTCACATTTATCTTCCATGTGGCTTTCATGGAGATGCATCTACAACAATAGAAAAAGTAAAATCTTAATTTAGCACTCTTTTATTTATCATCTCATTAGATGGGCTTCAAAGACCATTCATAATACTTCCAGGTTTGCAATTTTATGTGAGTATTGTTGTTACAATGGTATATTTATTCTATTTAGATAGCCCATTGTCCATTGTTGTCTACGATTCCAATGTAGGAAAGATTCAGGCTTATACGAATGTGATTGTTATTTACAAGTACAAATGTTGTCATTGTAGCTATTTGTACATGCGGAGGCAAAGAACACCAAACATGTATGTTAAATTTTCTTTTATTAGATCCGCACGTGGTAAATTCTTTTTCATGCTATTCAAGTTGTAATGGTAGGACATGCTGAAATCCGGGTTTTTTTCTCTGATGTTCATCTTTGAGAAAAGTTTGATGTAATTATTGTCGCTGTTGTTGCAGTGAGTGATGTAGGAACTCATGCGAAGTTGCCTGTTGTGTAGGAGCCACCTAAATGGAATTATTATTATGGTTTTCTGGCTTAAAGTTCCAAATCATGGATGCTTCTAGATCTTAGTTTGGAAAGCAATGCATCCACTATGGTGTGCAGAGGCATTTGGTAAACGACAAAACGTATAATGTGCATATTTCGACAGAGGGGATAAAATCTATAATCTGCATATTTGTACATAAGCTTGCAGATTTAAGTGTTGTTTTGGCCCTTGGTGCAGGAAGTTATCTATGTATAGGTGGCATGAATTAACCTTATCATCATCCACTACCCTGATCGCATGCTAGCAATGGAACTTCTCGGATTCTAGAAGGTTGTGAAGTCGTCTTTTTCTATAAGGGATACTCCTTATCGACATAGTAAGCTCTTGAAGAATCTGCCTTTGCATTTTGACTTGACAGATTTGTATGATGCCACTGCATTTATTTTCACTTGGCAGGTTTGTGTGATGTTAGTTCTGCGTCAAAAATCTAGCCACGGACAACAAAGGTAAGCATTTATGTCTATAACTTTGTTATATGACTTTGTCCAGTCCAAACTGCTATGTCTAATGGGGCCATCAACAACATAAAGGTAAGCATTCATTTAACAACTTTCAATAGCATCCGACTTAAAACTCCAGTCGCTAAAAGTGCTAATAAGTTGTGTGAAATTTGCCAAAGGCCTCAAACTTTAATGAGGAAAGAACGACAGCATGTATATATTCCTGTTTGTGGACGACATTTATGTTAGTCGTGAATATAAATGCAATGCAGGTTGTTTAATGAGCAATTGGCAAATGCTCAGCTTGGGAACTTAATGGGGATGCAAATTCGTACAGCTTTGTTGTTTCTTACTTTGAGTACTTTATCTGTTACCATAGTTTGTAATATGCATACTAGCACTTTGTGCCTTTTCCATTAACAACTTTCAACAGCATCCACTTAAAACTCCAGTTGATAAAAGTGCTAATAAGTTGTGTGAAATTTGCCAAAGGCCTCAAACTTTAATGAGGAAAGAACGACAGCATGTATATATTCCTGTTTGTAGATGACATTTATGTTAGTGGTGAATATAAATGCAATACAGGTTGTTTAATGAGCAATTGGCAAATGCTCAGCTTGGGAACTTAATGGGCATGCAACTTCGTACAGCTTTGTTGTTTCTTACTTTGAGTACTTTATCTGTTACCATAGTTTGTATTTTTTCAAAACATCAATAGTTTGTTACCATAGTTTATTGTTTCTACATTGCAAATACTACGAAGGCATTCATTGCAAACACAACCCTATACTCTAATAATCAACAAGCTTCCACATATATGAAAGTCTCACATGATCACTAATGCCTGGCATTGTCATCTCATATATCCACATATGATGTCGCATGTCTAGACAGTGAAATATAAAAAAGAGGTATTTCACTAGCAATATACTACTGAAGACACCCGAGCGCCTAATTGGTTTGATAAATTCATCATATCATATTGATGTCTAGAAATAACATATTATATTGTCTAGACTTCCTAAGACAAATTGATGTAAATATGTCACATTTCATTGCCTACAATAAAATCGGTCTTATGCCCGGCAACGCCGGGCACCCATTACTAGTAAGAAATTATACATAAAAAGGGAAGGTAATTCCTTATTCCCGAAGGTAATAACATTAGAGTTCAAAGCATATAAGAGTTTAAGCACCAAGGTGCATTTTACATAATTATCATAAAAAGGTTTAAGGACCGAAGTCCAATATCAAACATCGCAGTGACAAAAAGGTAACACGTGTAGACACAAGAAAACTGGAGAAGTTGGGCCATCAGCAACCCTCTATACATGGGCAGGTCACGTACCGCTCACTGGCCTGCACATGTGAATACATCAGTATCCATACATATTATCATTAAGTTGTGGTTGAAGGGACCACCCCCTATAAGAAAAGAAAAAGCTATCTACAAGGGAACCTATCATGCCTATGGTTCGCGATTCATTGCGGCATAAGGAATGGCCAAGTTCCCATTATAGCCGAGATGAACGCAACCTATCAACTACATGCTTTCGAAGTAATTCGCGGTCATGCCAACATTGACAATACACCACGTCCTAGAGAACACGAAGGTGATCTCATCATCGGTAACTATTGTTAACCACGATGCATCTACCCCTCTACTGCATGATTCTTGGCGAATGAAGCCTTCAAGCTTACCGCCGGGTGCGGGGTTGATAGCATCGTTGATGGTGCGGCCCTGAGATTCCTGCATGAAGTCTGGATAGTGCTTCTCAAGGTCTATCTTCATCATCCACGTAGCATCCTGAACAGGTAAGTGCTTCCACTCAACCAAGTCCTTCTGGTCTACTTATAAGCTCGATCAAGAAGAGCTTCAGGCACTATATCTAAATGCTCTTCTGTCATTTCAAGGACGGTGGGTGTATCCAAGATCTCGTCTGGATCTGGGGTATGTTGCTTCAGAAGACTCACGTGAAAGACCTTGTGGATCTTCAAGCGGGGTGGCAATTCCAAGCGATATGCCTGTTCTCCAACACGTTCAATGATCTTGAACGGCCCAGCCCATATGGGTGCCAGCCTTGCAGTTACCAATCTTAAGCTTGGCTTGTTTAATCTTAATCTTGAGCCAAACTAACTCGCCCACCTGGAAGACTCGTGGGGTCCTGCGCTTATCCATCCAACACTCTTGACGAACATGCTTGCAAGCGACCAATAAGTAGCCACGAACCTCTTCAACCAAAGCTTGCATTTCCAAGAGGAGTTGTTGAGAAACCTCCACCTTAGAAACGGGATTATGCCATGTGTCCGGAGTAAGGCATTGATAACCATAATTTATCATAAAGGGAGACAATCTAGAAGACTCTTGTTTCATGAGGCAAACTCGACCAAGTAAATATAGTCAGCCCATTGTGATTGCTTACTCCACACATAACTTCGTAGCATATCCTCTATAACGCGATTGGTGCGGCTCTGTCCCCGACCATCCCGTCGAGGATGATATCGTATTCATAGAAAAGCTTGGTTTGGATGGTGGCAAAGAAATCTTTCGAGAATGCACTTACTTAATTTGGGATTCCCGCCGGATACGATAACTCGTGGCATTCCATGCAATCTGAAGATCTCCTTTGTAAACTTGAGAAAGCGGTATCGAAGGTCAGATCCGCGGTGTGCGACATGGCAAGAAATGAGCCATTTTCGACAATTTGTCGACCACTACCATCAATGCATCATATCCACGGAGAGTACGTGGAAGGCTCACAATGAAATCCATGGTTATCACTTCCCATTTGGCATTGGGCACATCCAGAGGTTGCAATTCTCCTGGAATCCTTAATTGCTCAGCCTTGGTTTATTGACACACCTGACACTGCTTAATATACCTGGCAATGTCCTTTTTCATACACGGCCAAAAATAACTGGAGCGGATCTTAAAGTAGGTCTTCATGAAACCTTCATGTCCAGCTATAGGGCTGTTGTGTGTATCATGGAGAATAAGCTTATGTACTCCTGAAGTCTCAGGTACACACAACTAATCTTTGTAATATAACAAATTGCCCTCTTTCTTATACGAACGGAAAGCCTCACGTTCTTTATCTGTGCGTGCCTCCTTAGCCAAACTATCCCACACTCCACGGAACTCTGGATCTGTGGCCAAGGTCTGGTCTATCTGTTTTCCAAACTCACTAGTGAGTATGGAAATTGCGTTACAATGGGTTCGGGTTACCAAGGGATGGCGTGACAACGCATCCGCAACCACATTGTGTTTCCCAGGCTTATATATAATTTCAAAATCATACTCCTTCCATCCATTTTCTCTGACGGAGATTGAGATTTGGCTGGGTAGAAAGATAACGGAGACTCTGGTGATCCGTATCTTAAAGCGCGGACAACTGCTAATAATTCATGATCATGGGTAGGGTATCGTTGTTCGGTCTCATTCATCTTCTTCGAATCATAGGCAATAACCCTCCCTTCTTGCATTAGGACTCCGCCGGTAGCAATTTTACTAGCATCCGTTGCTACTAACTTTTTCCTTTTCGGGTCCCAAGAGCGTGAGGGGCAGTCTTGACGTCAAAGCATCCTTAAGCTTCTGAAAACTTCCTTGGACCTTTGCTTTCCAGTGTTCCATCCAATCCTTGACTTTCTCATGCTTTGTAAGGTCGGTGAGAGGGGCTGCAATCTTGGCAAAATCCTTGATAAACTTCCGGTAATATCCTGCCAATCCCAAGAAACTCTGGACCTCTGAAACATTACCTGGAATGGGCCAATCCTTAACTGCCTCTATCTTTGCTGGATCTGTAGCAATTCCCTCGGCTGAAATCACATGCCCCAAATAATCTACCTTTGGTGTGGCAAACTTGCACTTAGAGAACTTTGCATAGAGCTGATGACGTCTTAGCAGTTCCTCGGATATTCTGTCTTCGGTCTCTTCCAGCTCATCGTTTGTAAGATGGCAAGAATGAATATACAATACTGAACGATTTCTTATACTTCAAACTCTAAAAGAAAAAGACAAGTATCGTAGAGAGAAGACAATTGAATTGTACTCAACGGTACATTAATAAACATAAGAAAATAGCACATACATATATTATATGATGGCTTATTGGAAAATGCCAATCAACGATTATATTTACACGTAATACAAAATTTGTAATTGTAAAAAGATATCTAAGAACTAGGTTCCTCATTTTCATCCATAGGCTGAGGAGGTGGCCGGTAGCGCATCAAGGTGGTGCTGGGACTAGCAGAGAGGGCGGCTCGAGCTGCTGCTTCCGGTAGTAGGCAAGTGGCCAAGGGTGCTGCCACAAGGAGTCGCATACTAGCGCAGCCCGCCACGTCCCCCAATGCCACGATAGCCAAATCTCGTCGGACCAAGGTGATAGTGATGGCATGATAGTCAATCTTCTTATGGCCCGCCAAGGTGGATAACGCACGGAGCGCCCACCAAGATGCTTCAGAAGAAGACCCCAAGTTCTTGGAGAAGAACAAGACCTCACCTTGCCGGAAGGCTAAAAGGAAGAATCGGGTCAAATGGTTGCCCATTGCCCTAATTCGCGGATCCCTGGAGGTCTCTGCTATCTTTTCCAAGTTGACAGGGATCTTCTCCTGCTCTGCTTCCTCTTTGTCATCCCGAAGACTCATCTTGGTGTCCCAAAGATCTTCTTCCTCTTGATCCACCTCTCCCATGGTGATCTGTAATGGCTGAACTGCAGGAGGAGAGTGCATGTGAGCCGCAAACTGCTCCTTGGGAGGTTGGGGCGCATCAGTCAATAGGAACTGCCGAAGAGACAAAAGGGTCTCAACGGGCTCTAGCTCTTCTGGCCGAAATACTAACAAGTTCTCGATTTGTGGCAGATGCACAACAGGTGTAAAGTCGAGGAAGTCATCCTGGCAGTACTCCGCAAGGTCATAGAGGACCTCTATCTTTCGGCGGCCCCGCATATCAGCAATGACGCAATAAGCCCACATAATGTCCTCGAGGATAAGATACTCTTGGTTGTTCAAGAGTATGGTAGGGAGGAGGTTTAGCCCTTCGAGCTTGAGGGCTTTATCTCGACCTGCCGGTGGTTCGGTGGCTAGCTCCTTCCACCATGCAAAATCCTGCTCGTCGACGACTTCATCGTCCTCCGGGTCAGGGGGTACTGGTGTAGAAGACTGTTCTGCGGCTATCTGCTCATCCTCTATGTACTGGTCCATGATGATGGCCAGCGCAAATCGAGCCTCAAAGCAGAGTTCCCGATCTATAGTGATGATAGGAAGGTCGGTCCCTCTCCTCCTAATGCCCTTGATGACGTTCCGGGCGTGGTCATCACCTCCCAACATCTCGAGTCTTCATTGAAGACACAAGCAGGCACGATCTCCTCACAGTAAAACTGAAGAAAAGCAGTGTAGTCGGGGTGCGCGTGCATGTTGTGGATGAGATCCACTTGCTAGAGCAGATGAGGACAAAGAACATCAAAGGGAACCGCGGGGTCCCAGTGCTCACCATCTAGGTACCACTGTTGTAGGGTTGGGCGAGCCATGACGAACAAAGAGCAAGGGAGGAGGAGGAAGGCGCTGAAGGCAGAAATAAAAATGAAACCCTAATAGGCCAAAAAGTGACTATACTTTTTGGCACGTCTTCCTAGGTCATTAAAAAAATATTATTTACTTAATAATTTACATTTAAATGTACACCAAATGGCAAAAAGGACACGATTTTGAGTTTATAGCCTCAAAAAAAAATATTTTACATAGGTATAGATCACAAATTTTTTTTTACAATAGAACAAAGAAAGTTCCAACAGTCAGCGAAATTCCCCTCGGATCCTTCTTGCGAGCTGGATATCCTTGGGCATTATGGTAACCCTTTTGGCATGAATGGCGCACAGGTTGGCGTCGCTAAAAATCTCAATGAGGTAGGCCTCGGCAGCTTCCTGGAGTGCGAGTATAGCAAAAGCCTGAAACCTCAGGTCGGTCTTGAAGTCTTGGGCAATTTCCCGGACAAGCCACTGAAAAGGTAGCCGGCGTATCAATGGCTCAGTAGCCACTGAAGCGCTACTGTGCCCGGTCGGAACCTATGGGGCTTCCTTGGCTTGATAGTTGACTTAAGCAATGGCAAGGACTTCCCGCCAGTCGAGGGATGTTTCGCCCTTTGCACTATCTGTTCACGACGCTGCGCCGACGTTTTCTTGCCAATTGCAGCATCCTTCTGCAGTCGGGTCTTGTAACCGACACCTCCCCTTGTGGGCTTCGTAAGCTTCCTCTTCCTGTTACCCCATCTTCCCTCTGTTTCTTGCACAGCATGTTGGTCTCCTTCCTGAACCACAGGTTGATCTCCCTGCTGAACAACAGTTTGATCCGCGCCCTGCTGTGTTCGGGCAACCTCCTATGCTCTACGGACCCTCTCTCTCTCAGCATCCCGGGCCTCTTTGTCCTGGCGCACTTGTATTCGCCTTGCAATCTCCGTATGGTACCGTGCCGGGTGAGCTCGCATGTCAGCTTGCACAAGGTCCATGCGGTCCTGGGTGAAGCTAGGTGGAACATTTTCGAAGATAAAGCTATATAGTTCTTCATTCCAAAAGAAAGGGAGAAGATTGTAATGGTCCCTGTACATAAGCACATGGCCTTTACCAAGGTAATAAAATTGGCTAGCCCGCTCTTCTGGTAGGCCACTAGCTATTTGCTGGAGGTCCTCTATCCTAGCAAGGTGCAAAATCCGTTGGGCCTCCGTCCGGATAAGCTCTACGGGATCCTCCTCTGGGCTGGCTAGCGGATAGAACTTAACAATGGCCCAAGCTTGATCAGGCTGCTCCACAAGAGTGTAAGGTTGGTGCAGCATTCAGCTTCATGAGGAAGCGTTCATTGAAATGGAAGATTGGGTAGGGGATTCTACGGCTCTCAGTGAAATGGGTCACGAGCAGGTCTAAAACAATGTCGATCATGGGGCTATCGTCAGAGAGATGGTCTACTAGGACGCTATACAGCTGGAAGACATTCGCCTTCTTTAGGTCCACGGTGAGCTTGAAGCGCGGCATCATGGCACTAGCGCATACAAGTGGCAAGGAAATGGGCGCCTAGCGTAGGGTAGGTGGCGTTAGGGTCAGAAAGGAGACGCTAGGCGGTTAAGGTAGCAACATGGTAGCATGCAAGGTCAGCTATGGCGGCAGGCGAGCTCTACTCCGGCGGCTATGGCGGCAAGAAGTCGTCTCAAAAAGCACACTTTTCAAAAAAAGTAACACAAATTTGAATCTACTTTTTAACTTTTTTTTTGAAAAGTTTTCAAAATAATTTAAAAAAAAAAAAAAAAAAAAAACGGACACGTATTTTTATACGCGGGACCGTATGGGGCCCCTAACTTTTCGAGAAAAACACTCCATCCGATAGCAGCGCCCCTTTTGCTTTTTCGCCCTCGGGTAACGTGCCCCCTAGGGTATTTGAAAGGTGCCCGATCCATTGGAACCATTTTCGCCTTCATCCGAGCTACCTACAAAACGTTATGGCCCTTCCAAACTTGGGTCCTCCAGTCGCCCTAAACTTCTTAAAACTTACAATTTATTACATCAACCTAGCACAAAACCAAACATCGAAGAGTTAAACAGTCCAACTAGCTTAAACTCCCACCTAACTACCGACTAACGAGTTAAGGGTTTGGTCAGTGCTATGATTTCGGGCAACCAAAATCACGGCTCTGATACCACTGTGACGCTCCCTGAACATATACGGCACTCGTACGTATACATACGGGGACTTTCCCCTCCCATGGCAACCAACTCGCCATGAGCAGGGCCCTCCGTCTAACTCGGACCATCTATGGAAAGATGCCCGGGTGAAGGACACAGAGGTGTCATTCGGCCCACGCCTTCAATGGGGCTCCTATGTCGCGGAAGCGTGCATACAAGATTAGCATACAGCATAATCATATCATAAATAACCACCACGAAGGGTGGCACATCTATCCAACTGATAATAGCAGAGAAGATGCATTTGATACTAGAGAAAACACCCCAAAACCCATGGTTCTACCCTGGCTCAGATTCCAGTGAGGATCGACTAACGGCTAGATCTCAAGAGATCAACAGACCGAATCTTGGCATGGCGTTGGCTGGCATAGAACATCGGCTAGGGTTGTCCGCTCCATCCGCCCCTCCTGTGCACACTTTGCAGATGAGCTGAATCAAGCTATGGCATCATTGTAGCCTTCCAGAGACGCAATCCCAAGGCATCACCCTTCGGGACTACTCCCGGGTTACATCTCCCCGGGTCCGATGAGGCAGGTCAGGGAAGTGTCCCTTTCCAGAGTCGCAGTGATTCCATGGGTGAGCTAGAGAATACGTGCCGCATCAGCGACCCCCGCATCCGTACCCGACCTACTCCCCTAAATCTACACAAAGTACAGGGTGATCACACAACTGTACCCAGGGAGTGTCAGACCCATACCCGGCCTAGTTCACTGGCCGGCTATTAGGCCTAGCTCACTGAAGGAGTCCCCATAGCCTTTTATGCGCAGGCGAGACCCCACCCCACACATCATCACCACGGCTCCTTGTCTGGTGCTTCAATCAAGCCATAGATTCCACAGCTCGGTGGGATCTTGTGCACAGGCCGCAATAATTGGGAATTAAGGGAACTGCTAGGAGCATACTAAGAGAAGGCACAGAGGTCTCTACCCTCCCTTTAATCCCTGCTTTAGGGAAGGCTAATAGAGATACTACCATAGATTCATCCATCCATACATAACAAAGCACTAGAAACGTGTGCCCGGCGATGCCGTGCATTAGTCGTGAATGTGTGGAATGAGTCATAAAATAAATAAAATACTATCTCCATCATATAAAATTGTGGAAGTGAGAGAAAAGATGAGCTGTACAGGGGGAAAAAAATCCACGTCAGCAAGCTAGATTAGAATGGAGGGCTAAGATTTCTTTAGAGAAAACAGGGCAATTTAGTGCCTTCCTATGCACGGGATCCTGCCTTCAGCACTTGATTGTGCAATTCTTAAGGTGCTATAGGCTTGCTGGAGTAGTGCGGTAGGCGCTTGGTTCAATTTCGAAGCATTGATGCGGAATTTCTGGTTTCAATTTTGAAGAATTTGAGGGGTTTTTGCAGAAACTATCGTCGCCCCTGAACCAGCCAAGGCAGTTATTTGGGGCAGTTCCCTATCTTCCCCTGCTGATTGCCACAGAGGGTCCCGTCTTGATCTTCAATTGGGTTCTTTACCGGATCAGATTGGGCTTGATCTGGACAATTTTTTGAAAGCTTTTCTTGATCCATACTGTTTTCCGGAGCTTTTGGTTCGTCTTCTGCACAAATCTCCGGCGCCCATTTGGATTCATAATTCCGTCGGCCAAAAACTGGCAGCTCTGTGAGCAGAGTACCCAACCCCTTCGTACCAGTAAAGGCTCCAGGAAGTGAGGCGATGCCATATAAATACAGGTACATTCTTCGGCTAATTCCTAGGTTAGTGAATCTACCTATTTAGCTTAAGTGTAGCTTTAATTCTTTCACATCGCCAAGCTTGAAAGCTAGCGCTTAGCCTGTTATCATTCGAATTCTGTTCACAAACTCTGTTAAACTTAAAAAAAAATCCAGTAAACCGCACGAAAAACCCTGAGTCAAAGATCGAATTTACAAATCGATCCTTGAAAGATGGGTTTGGGCTTTGTTTCGGCAACGTATTCCTACAGCTAAAATTATTTTTTAAGGTTTTGAATAAAGCAGCTGCGGTTTACGATTTTGTGGATTAGGTAGGCAGAGGACGTTCTAGCTTATTAGCTTTTTCCCTGTTTGCCTAGCAATGGCTTCGGCTGCTGTGTTCTCTGCTTTGTGCATGGTCTAACAAGGTGGATTTTGAAGGCCGCCGCTGCAGCAGGTGTCGGATAATGGGTGTTGGAAATAAAAACATGACCGAAGACCAAAGTCATCTCTGGCATGCAGCATATTGTAAACTTCTGCTTGAATTAGAGAGGTGAGCTATGACAGTTTGTCCCATTCGCGTTCATGCCTGTCAGAAGAGACTTTTGTCAGAGGCCTGCTAACAGCAAAAGTGAATATGGCATAGCTCGTCATATTATCCGGAAGAATCCAACAAATTTAAAAAATGATATCACAAAAGTTTGTATGACATCAATTGCTAAACGCCATTCTAATAAAGGCAACATGACATGCTGTTTAGATACTCTCTTAATTTCTACAATCTTGCTATAGTGACTACTTACTACAGTAAATGAAAAAAGAATGTTCTACCATGGTGAGCAGAATTCTACAGCAGAATTATCCGCAATAGAATGGCCTCGATTTCAGAGCAGACTAATTTTGGGAAACTATAGTTTGGCCTTAGCCTTCAGATGCAGCATGAATTTTGCAGTGGAGTAGAAGCTCTATGTTTGAATTTGTCGTTGTACAAACTTTTTGGAAAATCCCCTTAAATATTAAAGATGCAATAGAGTTCGATCCAAATAGTGTTCCAAATAGATAAGTTTGTGTTTCTGAGCCTTGATGTTTTATCTGCCTTTGGAAAGAAAAAGAAAAAAGAATCTACATACATTAAGGTAAATCAAAGCAAAACTAGATATTATTGTTCAAAATTCAAAGTCTCGTAAAAAACCCTTCGAACTATAGCGGCGGCAACGCCGCCGCAAAATCAACTTGTAGATGTAATTATATCCCGATATCAAATGAATGAAGGGCATTGTGTGTATGCACATGGCATGCATACAATGGAACACGCATGAGAAGAAAGAGGGGTAGGAGGGAGGGACCTTAGCATATTTTCTAAACCCATTGTAACATCCTTAATCAACAATAAGATTGTAGCATAAGCCAAGTTGATCGTCATATTTTTATTTCTCTCAAAAATAATTAACCGAATCATTTAAGCATCAAATTTTGTATATCAAAAATGTTATGCACATATACGTATCTACAACTTTAAAATTCTTTGGGTACATGGAGGGCACATGGTGAGAGCACATGTAGGGTATGTGTTCACTTGGGTAGGGGGCATTGAAATTGGTCAATAATAAATGGGTTCAACAAATGTAGTATAAATTGTTAGTCTCATCTATTTCAAATTTCTAAACACTGCCATGAAATCACATTACAGAGAATGGCAATTTTACACAAAGTAATTCTTAACTCACCTCTTTCCCCAAGAAGCAAGTCAAAACTATTACTAATTTCCGTAAACCTTGTCTCCAACAAATATTAAGAATGACATTGTGGGGGAATTCATGCTTAAGCGAGGCATATGTTGAAACATTTGAAAGCCTACAAATCATCCAAGTAATTTCACAATGCAATGGGAGATCAATCAGCTATGAGAATCTCTAAAGTATGAAAGCTCTGTATTTTAGCATGCTTCATCCTATAATCTATATTTGAATCTTTGGTGAGAGCACATGTAGGGTATGTGTTCGCTTGGGTAGTGATAAAAGATTAGGTAGGGAACATTGAAATTGGTCAATAATAAATGTGTTCAACAAATGTAGTATAAATTGTTATCTCATCTATTTCAAATTTCTAAACACTGCCATGAAATCACATTACAGAGAATGGCAATTTTACACAAAGTAATTCTTAAATCACCTCTTTCCCCAAGAAGCAAGTCAAAACTATTACTAATTTCTGTAAACCTTGTCTCCAACAAATATTAAGAATGACATTGTGGGGGAATTCATGCTTAAGCAAGGCATATGTTGAAACATTTGAAAGCCTACAAATCATCCAAGTAATTTCACAATGCAATGGGAGATCAATCAACTATGAGAATCTCTAAAGTATGAAAGCTCAGAGCTTTTTCAACAAAATCGCTTAGCTCTAGATTAATAGAAAGGATGTGTCGAGGCTGCCACTTGCAAATAACAAAAATGGATGCACCTACTTAGACATTTTAAAAATCTGTTTCTTGCTCACAGGTTTTCCCATTTTAACTTTCTAGAAGAATCGAAGAAAGTAACACTAAACAACTTATGTTGTCTACAATATCAACATAATGTTAGACCTTGCATCAATTGCAACATTCAGCTATTGTAATCCCCGTGAGGTGACAAACTTTTTATTTAATTCTGGATGACGTAGAGGCCCTTTGGTAGCTGCATTATTGCATTTTTCAAGAGGTTAGACAACAATGTTCATCCCCAGAGAAAAGAAAAGTTGACAAATTAATAATAAGTAATAATAACATGTACAATATCTAAAATATACACTTGCCTACATGAACGAAATTTAATGACAAAGATGGTTGAGATGTTGTACAATGCCTTTTATGGTCGTTTCGCACTTCAAATGATGCTAGTACTTGCAGGAGACATTTGAACAAATGGTGAAGGATTCCAACAAAAAATGAGAATGGATGTGCCTTTCTATCTGTCAAAATGACCAAGCGCTATGACTCCTTAAGTTCTTGTTCCATTGTCTGTGCATCAAGCAAAGCACGCGTACCATTGATCCGAATGAATGCTGCTTGTTTCAAGTGATCGATTAAATGCAGCCATCAAGCCCAAAGTCATATTAGCTTCAAAAATTACACATCCAAGGCACGTGGCATGACGTAAAAATACTATCTATCTATCTATCTATCTATCTATCTATCTATCTATCTATCTATCTATCTATCTATCTATCTATCTATCTATCTATCTATCTATCTATCTATCTATCTATCTATCTATCTATCTATCTATCTATCTATCTATCTATCTATCTATCTATCTATCTATCTATCTATCTACCAAAAACTGCATTAGTATGATCTCATATTTATGACATGCACAATCTCCAAAGGTGAATTACAACTTGTGCAAATTATAGCGAACGAACCAACAACAACATCAAGCTTCAATCTGCTACCTATGGTATAAAAGTGAATGCAAATTCTCTTGTTCCCTTGCTCATGGCAGCTTGGTTTGCATAGGCATCGAGAATGCTCAAAAAGATAGCCTTATTAGGACTTGGACCGTCTCCCTACATATGGTTCAAAATTTGAAGAGAACAGTTCAAGCTTTCCTTGCTGAGAAAGCATAGCGAGATTACCGCATTCCAAGACATCATATTTGTTTGTTAGAAAATGCTGGCCATTCTGGCCATAAGCAGAATACATGAGGTGTTCTCACCTGCAAGCCAGCAGCAAGTGGCCAAAGCAAATATTCTCAATGGTATTTTAAACCATCTAGAACACCAATAATTTTGATGGGCGGACAAATGCCAATGCCAATTTGTGTTAAAAAATCTTTAAGAGGTCCATACATTAGCAGGTTCTGCACATCATGGTATTATGTTTGCATAATAACCAAGCATTCAAGAAACCATGACTGCACAACCAAAAGATTAAAAAATAAAAGCCAAGTTACATAAGTTACAGAGTTACCTCGCCATTTCACCAACCAAGTAAGGGTTGATCATAAAGAGGCATGCCAAGGGCGATCTTATAACTGTATTAGTAGTATATGAGCATGGAATCTAAATTTTGTTTTCCTATACTAACATTACAATGCTAACATTCATTTCTAAAATTATATGGGTCAATAGGATGAAAAATCATAAATTATTTGAAGCCTTTCTAAAGTTTCCATTGAAGTCCGCTTCAAAGAAGGGAGGGTTAGAGAAGTCTTTATGACCAATCATGGTCATAGCATATTAATTGAAGCACAAAGATGCCCAAGATCCGTAGAATTTTCCTAGTAGAGGCTTGGCATGGCAGCAAAGTTACTTGGAAGAAGTAAGTCCATCCCCTAAAATGATGTTGCCATTTATTTTCTAGTAATTACAGAATGTGTTACAGATTGTCAACGATGACAACTGTAATGGCAGGATAGCATATATTTACATGCCACATTATTTTCTCATTACATGCTCTTGCATTATGCAGGATAGATGCAAAACGGATAGATGCAAAACAGAACACTGCTTGTCAAAGCATTCATGTCATTATCTTACACATGTGGACCCCTCAATATCTACAAAGTTTTGCACACAACTATTTCATGGCATTGAATTCGAAATTAACTTATTATCAATGCTTTGGAAACTAACTTGCTATCAATGCTTGCTTTGAGCAAAAAAAAAACCTTCCTTGAGGCCAACATCAGGTCTTTGGGTTATTTTGGTGAATATAATGCCAAATCAACTGCCTTCACATCATATAATATGAGCAAATTCCCTAAAAAGACTAAGACCTTTAATTAACCTAGTTATAGGTGCAGCTCAGTAAGATCAGTCTCGCTAAGGTTTAACTCCACAAAACAAATCTAAACTCCTCTAAGAAAACATGGCAAATTAAAACTTGGAAAAGGCAAGCACCATTACAGCATGGAACATGTACCTTCTTGAAGCAGCATGAAACCGAACCATTAGCAAATCTGCATGCACATAATATGAGTTCAAAAACTGCCATATACCACCTGTTAGTCTGTCTTCATAAGGCTCAAATGAAAACCCTAAGGCCAAGCTTTTCATAAGAAGCTGAATTTGCTCTTGTTTGCAAAAGAATGCCAACTAAAAAGAATGGCAAGCCAGCATTCCATGACTATGAAAACTCTTAGAATTTTGATGCATTTTTTAATACAAATGGCAAGAAATACTTACAACTATGATGTGCTCTTGTTTGCAGTAGAAGATCAACGTCCCCAAGCTGTTATATGAATGGGTCTTGCAAAGTTTAGGGTCATATCCGGCAAACAAAGAGAAATAAAAGAGAAGAAATGGCTCACCTTAAATGAAATGCAAGATCTGAAATGCGAGAATCCGATCTGTGAGGACCCATCGAAGAACTTGTGGCATAATCGAGGGAGCAATTCTAGAAGCCAAAATCATGAAGCACCAAAGCCGGTGAAAACCTTGAGCTTTTGATTTTGGAAGCGGCAGAATCGGGGCCAAGAATGTAATTAAGCCTTGAGCGCTCATATTGTAGATTATGGGATTGTGCAGGGGATTCAATGGGTAGCTCTGTTTCAAGCATTTGCGATGGGAAACAGGCCGACTCCGAAGATAATAATCTCGGGAGTTCCCAATTCAAATTCATAAAAAAAAAAAAAAAAAAAAAAATCAGTTGCTACGACAGAAATTAGGATACAAATTTCTTCACACACGAATGAAGAGCATTTAAGGATGTGGGGCGGCGAGATTTAAAATTGGCCTTTTGCGTCCTGCAAGGGCAGAAGGGAACGCCGCATGCGGCGTTACATGCGGCGTTCCATGGCACGCACCCCAACACCATCACAAAATAAAAAAGAACATAATCCATAATTGAAATATAATCCTAAGTATCAAAGAAGGGTTAATCCTAGACAAAGACAACCAGAGAAGGCTGACTGAAGCGCTAGCCCTAGAGATATCAAGCTAGTTTATCCACTAACCCGAATTTCTACTGGATCCATTATCATGAGACATCTCCGTCTTCAAGGAACTTGGGCGCTCAGCAGCAGCTCCTCCTGGTTCGATTTTTGGGGGCCAAATGGGATAGGGGTCCAATTTGATGCCCCAAGTTAGCATTCTCCTACTGGCCAATCTAATTTGGCCAGGTGGCACTTTCCTAATTAATCAATTATCCTAACTTAATTAACTAATCCCTTTTAGGTCAACCCCCTAGGTTAGAATACCCCATGGTGGCGTATCTTTACTGTGTGACGTGTCAGTACATTTATACGTATACCGTATAAATATATGGAACGTTACATTTGTTGCCCAAATTATGCATGGAAATTCCAATAGTAGGTTTCGGATATGGGCGATTATAAGAAAGAAGAGATAATCTTCAATGTTTTTCTCTTGCTAAAATGAAATAAGATCCCCATATCTTTAATGCCCTAACGACTGCTAAAAATGCTTACTCATGCGTTGGCATCATTTATCTTCCTCGAATCATAAGCAAAGACTCGGGCTTCTCGCATTATACTACCTCTAGTTGCAATCTGGCTTGCGTCCGTTGTGGAGTTTATCCTTATTAGGATTAAGCAGCATGAGAACTAGCTCTGTTGTCAAGGTCTCCTTCAAGGATTTGAAGTTAGCTTGGACTAGCACATTCAATGGCTCTTCCAATCTTTGATCTTCTCATGTTTGGTGAGTTTTGAGAGCGAGCTGCAGCTTTGATGAAGTCTCTCATGAACATCCTGTGCTAGCCTGCGCGAGGAATCTCCTTATGTTATAGATGTTTCTTGGGACTGTCCACTATATGGTAGCATGAATCTTTGCCGAATCTATGGAAATTCCTTCTGTTGAGATGATATATCCCAATCGACTCTATTTGTTGCAAAGTGGCCCTTACAAAAGTTTGGATAGAGTCCATGCCTCTTTAACTTTGCAAGGACTCTTTTTAAGTGAGTGGCATGCCCTTCTAATGTCTTGTTGTAGACTAGGATGTCATCGAAGAAGAAAATCATGAAATCATCAAGGAATGCACCGAGCACATCTTGCATAAGCTTCATGGACATGTGCATTATACATCCCAAACACTATTACTATGAACTCGTAATGACCATATCATGTTCTAAAGGCTTCCTTTTTTTTTTCTTTTTCTTTTTTTGAAGGACGTCAAACCTTATTGAAGCTCCAAGCCAAAAGCTAGATACAAATGCACAGGCGGGAATAAAATCTCAGAGAATAATCATGATCCACTGAGTTGAACCACCAACCTATGCATAAGACAACACACTTAAATGGAACTCAAATATCATCGCTTGGCTGAGCAAGCGAAGAGCAATGGTAGGGCTTAGCAATTCTAGCTTGTGTGTCCTGGAGGACAACTGCAGGAGGAATATCCAAACCCTGAAAGACAGACAATCTTTTGCGCTTCTAGATGGACCACAACAACCATCATGATGCTAAATGAAATGCTTGGCTCCGCAACTTATTCCAAGTATCCGAAAAAATAGCCAGGAGCACTTGCTGACTTGTCAATGTCACCTGAAAAAGAGAAAGCAACCAAGACCAAACAGGCTGGAGATGATCACATAAAAAGAAACAATGCTCAATAGTCTCGTCCCTTTGCTTGCACAGTGGGCAAAATGCTGACACTCGGGGAACGAATCTGTGGACAAGCACATTCGTACGAGGACATCTGTGGACTTGGCCTTGGGATAAACTACTTCATCCTAAGGTGTCTAATGGTTGTCTTATGACAACCTCCTCCTTCATTCTTGTTTGGTGATATCCGAATCTCAAGCGATCTTGGAGAAGAACTTGGCTCCTTGGAGATGGTCTATGAAATCATCTGCTCTAGGCAAGGTATACCTATTTTTGATGGTGTTCTTGTTTGATTGATAATAATCATGCACATCCTCAAGCTTCCATCATTTTTCTTAACAAAGAGGATAGGTGCCCCAACAGAAGAGACACTGGATCTTATGAACCCTAAGTCCATACGGTTGCTAATTCTTTGATTCCGCCAAATCAAGGGTACTCCTCTTGTATGGCGCCTTACTGGTAGACTTAGTGTTGGGTGCAACTGCAATCTCACACTTGACTCCCTTGTAAGCTGGAAATTCTTGATTTCATCAAGAACAATTTGTGGAACTCCTCTATCAGCCTTGCCACTTGCTTGGGCCTATTGATTCCAAGTTGAAGACATAAGCTATCTCTCGTCTCCTTATGCATCTAAGTAACTGCTTACTTGGGGCGATCAATCAAACCTTTTTCTAGCACTAGCTACTCCCCAACAATGAGATTATATCTCCCCATATGTAGCTCTGTACCTATTCCAACTGAGCTACCTGGCAGACCTATATGGAGGTTCTATCTCCTATTGTCCGTGTGGCGAATAGCGCACCAGTTGCCATTACAACTAGCTTGGGATTAGAGTTTAGAGTCTTGTCCTTAATCATCTCAAATATTTTAGGAGGCAAAATTATGGGTACTACTCGTGTCAATCAGAATAACAATCGGCTGCCTAGTTGCTTGGCCAACTTTGAAAGATGATGTTGTACTGACTCTCTACAGGCTCAAACTCTATAGAGCAAATATAAGACACTCACCTTCAATGGGTCACGAGAAGCATCGTCATCTTCTTCCGTCGGCATCTCCCACTCCATTTCCATCATTGTGGCACTTATAACAAAGGGATAGTCAGGTTTTGTAGCCGGCCTGGAAGCATCGAAAACAAAGTTTCCCTTATGCACTCTTTCTGCTTTTCTTCTTGGATGAATTCCACGAATTACCTAATGGTCTCGGAGTAGTTTAGATCCCTTGATTGGTCTTTGAAAATCACCTGCTTTTTGCCTTCCTATCTATCGATCCATCCATTCATCCATCCATCCATCCATCCATCTATCTATCTATAGCCTCCAATGTAATTGTTCTTTGTTGGCACTGGGCTAACTGGCCTTAGGCTATAAGAAGTCGTATTCTTTCCCTTGCTATAACCTCCCCACTTCTAAGCTATAATCATTGTTATTTTCTAGATCGTATTACAACATAACCATCATTCATTTAAATTTGGATTATGTCTGTTCCAAAAGCACGCCACTTTTGCAAATGCCACTTTTGCAAACCCCTTAATTGATGTAGTGTTGTGACGCCTTGTTTTGCTAGAATACAATCTTTTTTCCATATTTAGTAGGTATTTTGATTATTACTTTGAATATAGGAAGAAAACTAATGTTTTATTAACATTTGCAGACAACACCAGCTTTATGCACAAAGATTTTTCACATCGTATTGAGACAAGAGATTTATTTTTCTTAGAATTTTGGATGCATAGGGAAATAATAATTAGCCTGCTTTTTTGTCTGGTTAGGACCATACTTTGACAATGCATGGATAAACAAATGGATACTTGTAACCATTCTAGACCACATAAGTCATATTGAGTTGCTAATTATAGTTGTCAACATGGCCTTTCGAAGCCTACAAATAGTAATGAACTTACAAGTAAAACACCATTACTCAAACCATGCCAAGCGTGATCTATGCCAAGCGTGATCTATGCCAAGCGTGATCTAATATCAAATGGCATCATCGCACCAATTAAATAGATAATCCATTCTACTCACTTTAACTAGTATTCAAAAATTTTCAATGAAGTCGGTAAGCCCCTTAGCTTTGTTGATATTTACAAAGATGTTCATGGAGAAAAACCTGGAAGACAAAAAATACATAATCTAGGAGCACGGATGAGTAATGTGAAATATGCAAGGATTGACAACATGAAAAGTAAACGTGCACTTTACTCACATATTAGATAGTGACCTTACAACTCCATCGAAGAGGTCTAGTGAAGAGACCTTAACTCTATAGATCGCAACAAAGGCTGATCACTCGGCTAAACGGCGAAGGTTGATCGAGGTTTGATTTGGGCTAAACGGCAGAGCACCATGAAAATTGAATCAGAATTAGGAGAGTGCAAGGATTACAGAACAAGCACATACTGAAAATAAATAGGGGCTAAAATTGACTTAGGCTTTTTGAGATAGAGAGCAACCACATTATCAAATGCTAGCAACCACATTATCAGCCACATTATCCTTAACTTTTTTTTGTTGCAATTCACGCTTGGCGTGTATTAGATTCCCTTGTGCTTGAGAAACTGCTAAAAAACTCTTGTTTATAAAAGCTTTTCATTATCTTTCAAGTTAGAGGACGACACATGGAGGCATATAATACAGTTCGGAAAGAAATTTCAAAGCAAGGTTCTAATAAGTTAAAGGGCATATTTAATGGATTGCTAGCAAAACATATCACATCTTCAAAATGCCCAAGACAATTCTTATAAATAATAGTTGTACCTCTGATACAATTTAACCAAGCATGTCGTTGGTTTTACCCTGGCTGCTCAAAATACCCTCGGTGCCCTCGGTAGGAATTCTTGTCGCAGTAGAAATACTTTGTTCATTGACACAAAGAGCCTTGGCGAAGATTTTGTGTTGAGAAGAACCTATAAACTGCCGCAGGTGGCTTTGGAGATGGCTTTAAAGATGGCACAGTTGGCTTTGGAGATGGCGCATATGGCTTTGAAGATCGCATATAGCTTTGGAGACGACAGTCTGAATCGCCATCGGGGCGCCAACCAAGCTTCAAACCTCCAAAAATGGTGAAGCTCTAAACCACTACTCTGAGATTGGACAGGCCTTGGGCTTGCGGATTGGAAGCTCTGCCAAAATGGATGCCAACAGCATGACCCAAGTGGTTGCATATTTTTGTATCAGAACAAGAGATTTGCGGCTCCCTCTGCTGCAACTATGGGGTCTCATCATTTCCAACTTATCTTTATGCATTCTACTCGTTTGTCGCAAAGCAGCTTGGTATCAACAGGGTTGTGTCTTCACCAGAAATGCGGCTTGGGCATAACTCGAATACCATTTGTCCCATATTTTTTCTGTCCAGGGCTTCTTCTTACTTCAGGTAACATTCTAGATTTCGGTGCATCTTTCAACATCGATCCATTTATCATGCTCTTTTTAATTGAATGATCCATATATCATGTTCATTCAGATGATCTTTTGCATGATGAATCCAAGGAGCACAGCTGCAATATGAAAAGATGAAAGGGGAAGCCATGGATCCACCAAGAAGATGCAGTAGGAAGCACAGAAAAGAAACACAAAATGGGCCCACATGCATTTTAGATCTAAATTTTTAAATAAGCAAGCATAAAATATGAAGCAAACCCGGCAGAATCGCCCACCTGCTGCGCGAAAGGATGAAAAGAAAAACTATGGATCGATCAAGAAGGTGTAAGAGGAAGCACAAAGAGAAGCAGAAAATGGGTTTAACAGGGATCGACCAAGAACTTGCAAGAGGAAGCACAAAGAGGAAAATTCAAATTTAGGATTCAAAGTAGGAATGAATAGATATTGACTCCAGCTTCCCATTTGAAAAAATTTGAAAGATCTCCGTAAAAATGGTAAGTTTGTTCCTTTTTTTATACACAAAGATTTTTATTGGGGTCACGCCAGACGTGTCTATTCTGGCTTGTTTTTTTTACCTATTTTCAAGTTGATATCTTTCTTAGAAAAAACTCATTTTCTAGCTTGCCTTTTTTATCTATTTTCAAGTTGATATCTTTCTTAGAAAAAACTCATTTTTGAGGTAACGTTATCTTGAGACCATGTTTGATACGATACACATGCTTCAAACAAAGAGGTTTAAACTTTGCAATGCAATTTTAGAAAACATGGCAACATGGCTTGTGCTTTCTTTCTTTTTTTCTTAGCTTACTCTTCTTAGCAACCCACTTTTCATTGTTACTCATTTCATATGTCATTTAAAAATTCAATACTTGTTTTGTGTGCCTATAGTTTTGATGGAAATTACGTGCAAGGAGTTCAATTTTGGACTACAAGGAACTATCTAGGAAGGTTGTTTGGTGGAGAAACATTGTAATCTTACAAAATGTAATGGACTTTCTTTTTTCATAATTCTATAAAACATGTTTTTAATGTAATCATGTTGTGCTGTTATAAAAAAAAATCACATTCTCGATGCAAATTTACTAACCCGGGAAGAAGTTGCAGTGCCAAAATGGTCCAAAATTCTGGCATAAATCCAATTTAAATGAATAATGGTTACATGCTAGAAAATGCATTATTCCTAGTAGAAAGCAATGCATATGGCTTTGTTTTGCCCACATCTAATTGTTGAAGATAGTCACTTCAGATAGAAAATGCATTATTCCTAGTAGAAAGCAATGCCTTCATTTTGCCCACACCTAATTGTTGAAGATAGTCACTTTAGAAAACGCAGTATTCACCAGTATTCACAGGGAAGTGGTTTGTTGAGACATTTGTCAATAGGCGCAATTTACGTATGCTAAGGTGACACAACCTAGGGTTATTGCCAAGTGTAGAGAGGTGAAAAAACCAATCACGTTGGGGGGTTTGGATTTACTTGGGGATAGAAAGGAAGGGAGGTGAAAGTTAGTTGTTAGGTTTTGGAAGTATTGGGAGGACCCGAGTTGAAATCCCCCAAAAAAAAAGGCCACCGATAAGGCCATTGTTTTATGGGGAACTATTCGTCTTCAAATGCACTGGAACAAGCAAGCTGGGCGACCGGGCTTACATGGCTCGATGCAGCTGCAATACTTGCGGCCTTTTTAGCCTGCCATTTTCTGCGTTATAGATCTGCTGCAGGTCCCACAGTATGGCCAATTGTAGGCATGCTGCCTCAGATTTCTGCCAATTTCAAACATGCTTACGATTGGGTTACTCTGGAGCTCCAGAAGTCCGGCGGTACCTTCGTTTTTGTAGTCCCTGCTCTGCCCAGCCTCTCAGTCGCCATTACCTCTGATCCTTCTAATGTCGAGTATATCCTTAAGACCAATTTCGCTAATTTTCCTAAAGGCGTCAAATTCCGAGCGGTTTTCCATGACCTCCTTGGATCTGGAATTTTTAATTCCGATGGCCCCCCTTGGCAGCACCACCGCCGGATTTCTAGCTTGGACTTGCACTCTCGAGCTTTTAAGGACATGTCTTTTCGTTGTGTGCAGAACTTGGTCCATTCTAGACTCTTGCCTCTGCTCCGATCCGTCGCTGCAGCAGAACGGAGTATTGATTTCCAGGACGTCATGCTGAGGTTTACGTTTGATAGTATCTGCATGCTTGCTTTGGGCGTTGATGTGGGTTGTTTGTCTGTCGATCTGCCACAAATTCCGTTTGCAACAGCGTTTGATTTGGCTACAGAGTGCACGTTCATGAGATTCATGGCGCCAGAGTTCCTGTGGAAAATTCACCGCTTCTTCAACATCAAAAAGGAAAAAAAACTGAGAGATGCATTAGCAGTGGTTAACAATTTCGCCCAAGATGCGATCTGCAAAAGAAAAAGGGAATTAAGCCAGGGTTTGAACGCTGAAAGAGGAGATCTGTTATCGTGTTTGCTTCAGTCTGACACCTGCAAGATGTACTCTGACACATTCTTGCGTGATTTTGCCATTAATTTTATTTTAGCTGGCAGGGATACCACCTCTGTGGCCCTAACGTGGTTCATGTGGTTGCTAGCCCAGCATGCACACGTTGAAAGTGCCATATTTGATGAAGTCTCACATGTTGTCTCCATTAACAAAAATTGCAATACCCATGATCTCTTTAGCATCCACCAGCTTAAGGACATGCATTACCTTCATGCTGCTCT